>JAYMTH010001228.1:0-15747 GCA_036897465.1 Pelargonium australe | reverse complement strand
GTTAAGTATAAAGTTTGTAGGGTCTGTTTGTTAGGGGCGAAAGTTCATGAGAGCTATCTGTCATTAGTCAATAGTTCATAACAGTTTAATGTAATTAACCCTTTTTTTAACATGGCCCCCCTTCCAACTTGGCCCTAGGCCATTGCACTCCTTGCCCTAGCTCAGGGCCGGGCCTGCCCCTAACCCTAACCTATATTTGCCCTAAATCCTAAAAGACCTTACCCTAATAACAATGGCGCCATTCTCCACAAAGCACAGAAAGCAAGAAACCAAAATCGACAGTATCAACGATTTACCGGAACCTATTCTCTGCCACATCCTCTCCTTCCTCCCAATCAGAGACCAAATCTCCACATCCTCGCTATCAAAAACCTGGTTGTCCCTCTGGACCTTCGTCGTCGATCTCGATATCGATTTCACCGTCATAAACAACCCTGGCTGGTTTACAAAGATCGTGAACACAGTCCTCCACCGGCGCAGACACTGCAGCATCCGAAAATTCCGCCTCCGCTTCAGCTCCGGCTTCTACGCCGTGAACAAATAGGTCAGCACAGCAATTTCAAGAAACGTTCAAGAACTCGAGCTCCAGCAGTGTCTCTCTCGTCAACGGTACGTTCTTGATCTCGTGAGCTGCAAGAACCTGTCAGTCTTGAAACTCGGTGGTGAAGTTTTCATCAAAGATCCAACGTTCGATTTCCGAGCCTCAAGAGTCTGCATATTAATTGGGTTGGTTCTGTCCAGAATCTACTTTCTGGGTGTCCGGTTCTAGAAGATCTTGCTGTGAATAGATGTTGGGGTGTTGTTAGGGTTTGTGTTCCAACGTTGAGGTGCTTGTTTGTTAATATTGCTAATATTGTTCCTTGCGATCTTGAGCTTGATGTTCCTGCTGTTGAGTGCTTTTCAGTGGAAGGCTTATACTTCTCCACTAGGTTTTGGCCGAGTGATCATCTTAGGATGCTTCTCACAACAATATCCAATGTCAAGTCTCTGAATTTGTCTTGTTATTGGGTAAGATTATTTCAAATGTTTCTATACATGGTCAAGTGTGTTTTCTATATGTACGCTAAGAGTGTATCTAAGGCTCTAAGCCAGTATCCCTGCAACTCGCGGATTACATTTCAATGTCGATCTGAAGGGCGTACCCTTGTCCCCGGCCATTGACAAAATATGATTTTGGACATTGGCCCCAAGATTTGAACGAAACTATGTCGTTCCAATCATTTTGAAAACCCTACGCTAAAAATAAAAAATTCATAATTTTAACTAGAGATCAGTCTTTTTAGCATCTCGACAAAGATGACATGTTCGTTGACGACTCTGTTTAGTTGCTTTTTCATGCCTTGATATCAGTCTCATGGTTGGCGAATGCTAGCTCCATCCCCATGACATGATATCATTTTCAAGTTAATTAGCATATTATCTCAGACTTGCTATCTAGGTTATTCATTTTCAAGTCACATGTACTCACTCGTCATGTTAGAGCATACCCAAAGCTTACTGCTTAGAGCTTTTGTGGACGGTAAGAGTAGAGAGTGTGTGCCACATGTCTTAGCACTCTCTATAGCCTATTATTATTCAATGTTCAACACTCATAACAATGAATCCTAAGAAGAGAATGTAAAATAGTGGTGTTTAGCGCTGAGTGTTAAGCTAATTAGCATCTTCTTCTTAACATCTCTCAGTATCACATCTAGTTCCAATATTGTTTAGTATCTCTACCAAAAGGGTTAGAAACTCTTAGAGCCTCTCTTAATTAGTATCTCCACTGGAGATGCTCTAATTAGCATATAGGAGGATGCTCATTCCCCGTGCTATTCCTCCTTTTTTTGGGTTGTGATCGATGAGACATGGTGGTACATGCATTCTCCTTCTCAAATCCTCTTATTATGGTTGATTTTGGTGATAGCCGAAAGGGATCTTCCCCAACTTTGTTCTCTTGTTGGAATGAGACTATGGTTTGGGAGGTGAATGAGGTTCTGATTTCATTTGTCATAGAATTAATAATTAGAGTTCACATAAGTTTCACAATAGAAAACCAGTTTTCTTATAGTAGAGATGCCAAATTCCAAATATTAGGTGGTTCCAAAACCCCCATTGTCTTTTAATTTGAGACTCTTTTCATTTTTAGCTCTTAACAATATTTGTTGTTCTCATTCGCAGGAAACTACTGTTCCTGCACACTTTGACGGTTTTCCTGTGTTCAACAATTTGGTTCGTTTGAAGATTTGTATTTTCATGACGTTCTCTGATGAGTGGAATCTCATACGACGATTGCTGGAGAGTTGTCATAAACTAGAAAACATTTTTATTTCTAAGGTATGCTATAGTTTAACAACATATGATCAGTCCTATTACATTTTTATAATTACCAACAGTTGTGTGAAATGTTTGTGTTTTCAACAGCATGGTATAGGTCAGGAGGTACCAACAGAAAATTGGATCCAACCTTCTGTTGTTCCTAAATGCTTCTCGTCGCGACTCAAAACATTTCATTTTCAAGGATTAAACAACTCGGAAGGTGAAATGGGTTTCACATTATATGTTTTAGAGAATGCGATGGTTTTGAAGAACATGGTGGTTAGGTTTTGTTCTCTTTCGACTGAGGAAAGATGCTCTGTGGTGACCAAATTAACAACTTCTGCTGTAGGCTCTATGGCATGTAAGCTTATCATCAAATAAGGATATTTTTCTCAAGTGTATGTTTATTGTTATCTCTGTTTTCATATGCATAATGCGAGTCCATGTATATTTGTGACTCGTAAACATCTTAACGTATTTGTGGACATGGAGTGTCACGGATCAAGAAATTTTAAGGCGAAATATGTCTAAGTTCATAACGGTTAGTTTTAATCTCAAGTCGCTCCTCTTTCTCTCTAGAAACCTTATCCATCATATTTAGTTCTTCATCAAAGTTTCATGTATGAACCATCGTCAATCTTCTTCTATTCGGCGGTGGTATTCAATAGTGTTTTGCACGCTTACTTTTATTGAATAAACACAGGTTGAGCAGAATCGACATGATTAGTCTTGTTCTTCCATTGGTTTCATCATCACTACTGGCTCATCTCTTTTAATCCACTTGCAGACAACGTATTATCATCTTCGCCTTCATTATTGGCTATTTTTTTAGAGTATGTTTACTACAGATAAATTAGTTCTTTTCATATTTTTCTGTTTTAAATTGTGCAGTTGTTTTAGTTGTTGTATATTTGTTTTATAGTTTGTTTTTACTCTCTCAGTGGAGTTTGTGGTATGTCTTCTCTTGTTGGAAATGATTTTGTAGCGGACTGGGATGCATCTCATGCATGAAGTCTTATTAGTCGTGCAGATTGAATGGCAGAATAAAACCAGTGTTTTCGGTTTGATAGTACCTTAAATAGTTTTGTAAGAAAATCTATGAATCTGATAACTTTTGTTTCGGCTAGGTCACCGTTCTTTCTCAGATTTAGATGAGGGGACGATGTATTTCGTATTTTTTAATGTTTGACCTATCATGAATATAATACAAATTACTTTATAAATAAATAAATAAAAAGTCTAAGCACGTAACTATTTGTTTGGAATTAACAAACATTACATATTTTGTATTTGTATAAGTTGACCCAATTTTATGACTTAAGAATTGGACCTATATTATAAAAATGTTATATGAATTTTTTTGGCACTGCGATTGAAAAATTGGCGCTATAGTCTCTATACTTGTTGAAACTTTAGAGTTAATCCTTGCGTACCTTTTTAATTATATGGGTTTGGCCCCTGTACTTTTTCAAACTTTGGTTTTGGTCCAAATGACCTGTTATTGCCGGTTTCCCACTTCCGCGTCAGCGAAAAAGCCACGTCATCCGCCATTTGGACCAAATCAAAGTTTGAAAAAGTACAGGGGCCAGAACTAAAAACTAATTTTCAACTACCAAAATATTCTATCTATTATTTTGAATCACTATTTCCACTTATTTGGTTACAAACCAATGCAAGAAATGAGAAAGTGCAAGAAAGAATAGAAACACAAAAGCACTAACAATAAAAATGTTATAGTTCTTGTAACTCAGTTCGATGGTCAAACCCCATATGGACACAATGAGCACCTGAACAACGTCAATCCATTTGATAATAGGTGTTAACGTACTACATATGGTCTTCATCCATCTTTCAAGTAAATCTATGAGAGAACACCTATTTTCTGCCACATCCTCTCTTTCCTCCCAATCAGAGACCAAATCTCCACAGCCTCACGGTTAAAAACCTGGTTGTCCCTCTAGACCTTCGTCGCCGATCTCGACTTCGACAACAACGACATAAACAACCCCCCCAATCGATTTGCAGAATTCGTGAACACAGTCCTCCTTCGACGACGACACCGCAACATCCGAAAATTCTGCATCCACTTCCGCCCCGACAGCTTCGATGCCGTGAACAAATTGGTCAGCACAATAATTTCTAGAAACATTCAAGAACTCGAGCTCCAGATGTGTGTCTCTCGTCGTCTTGATCTCGCGAGTTGCCAGAACTTGTCAATCTTGAAACTCGGTGGTGCAGTTTTCATCAAAGTCGGTGAATCCAACGTTCGATTTCTGAGTCTCAAGAGTCTGCATGTCAATTCGGTTGGCTCTCTCCCGAAGCTACGTTCTGGGTGTCCAGTTCTCGAGGATAGTGTTGTGAATAGATGTTGGGATGTTAGGGTTTGTATTCCAACGTTGAGAAGCTTGTTTGTCAATGTTGCTGGTGGCGGAGCCAGACCTACATAAAAGGGTAGGCAAACATTATTTTTAGTATATGATAAATACGTTTTGAACAATATTTTATGCATCTTAAAACTATTTTATCTCCAAACATTATTTTGTCACCATGTAAACAAATATGACTCAAGGACAATTTTTTATATTTTAAAACTCAATAGTAATTCACTTTTTAAGATTTTTGTGTGTTTTATATCTCACTTTTTAAAGAACTTTTAAGCTGAAAATGTGTGAAAATGGACTTGGACCAACTACATTAACATAAATTAAAAGAAATAAAAAATTTTGGACTTCATTGTTCGTCTTTTAAAGACATACCAATCTAAAATAAAAGAAATTTAAGGACTTTTATGTAGTTGGGTCCATTTAAAAACAAAAACAATCATGGTAATGATGGGATTCAAACTCAAGCATAGGCACAAAATAACAAAACCTCTAATCACTCGACCAACTTTTCTTTTGAGCTAGTATAATTGAAACAATATATATGAGGTACGCCATGCAGTGGCGGAGCCACGTTAACAGTATTGTCTGCAAGTGCACCCACTTGATGGTTCGGAAAAAAAAATTACTTTGATTTTTTAACTAAATAATTAAGAGTGCACCCACATCTTGAAAGAGAGTACACCCATATCTTCAAAGAAAGTAGCATTTTAAAACTTTAAATATACTTTGTAAATAAAATATAGCGAAAAGGAACTAAAGAAGCTGGGAACTGGGCAGTGGCGGAGCCAGCCTCGAGTTTAAGGGTACGCAAATTTTTTTTTGAATTGTTGATAGTAATTCTAATTTACTTAAATTTTTATGTGATAAAAGTGTATAAAGGTTATTTTTTTTTACATATTTCGAAACTATTTTCTGAATTAACGATTTGAAAAGTATAGTCTGCAAGGATGAGTGCTTAAAAAAAGTTGTTCTAACGAAGAAAGTTATAAAATTGGCTGGATTGGCTTGCCTATAAAGAATGGGTTGGGTATAAAAATGAGCAAAAACATGCAATGGAAGGGTATAGAACACAGAACCTCCCAACAATTAGGAGAGAGCTTGATCACTGGCATAGGTAACTTTTGTATATGATCATATAGCTTTTCATATATATGTATTAGAGTTTTAGGGGGCTGGCATAGGCAGCTGCCTACCATTGCCGCCCCTAGCTCCAACTGGGAGTGAAGAAGGAAGAAGATGATGGAGTGGGTCTCATTATGTATATTTAAAATATTTAAAATCTATATAATAGTGTGGGTCCCACTATTTTATATAATAGTGCACCCACTTAAGTGTAGTCTTGGATTCGCTACTGACGCCATGGCCTATGATGGCGTACCCTTCCCTCCGCCATTGCTTGCGATCTTGATCTGGATGTTCATGCTATTGAGTGCTTTTCAGTGGAAGGCTACTTCTTCACCACTAGGTTTTGGCCGAGTGATCATCTTGCGAAGCTTCTTACAAACAATATCCAATGTCAAGGCTCTGAAAATGTCTTGTTATTGGGTAGGATAATGTCAATTGTTTGTCAAGTGTTTCGGTACGATAAGAGTGTATCTAGATCAGTTTTCGCGCTACTCAAGTTATAGTTGCTTTTCAATGTCGACTTTAAAGGCACACTTCTTTTTCTGGCCACTCACAGAAAATGTTTTTTGACACTTGCCCCAAGATTAGAACACAACTATTTTGAAAAAAACCCGCCAAAATAAACAATTCTTAATTTCAACTAGAGATCGGTCATTTTGGCTTTCAAGACGTATATGACATGTTTATCAGCAACTTCATTTACTTGCTTGATATTAAAAATATATATATAGTTCTTTTGTTTTTTCGCTTCTTTAAAGCAAGTTCAAAATTTAATATAATACTGACTCTTTTTCAAAGAACTGATCTTCAAAAAGACATTATGTGCTTCAGTTTCATATTTTGCACACTCAATTTCAATAATATCAAGTTTTAGATTAAATAAAAATTACAATGGTGTTAAGTTCAAGTATTTAGTTGTGGAATGTTTGTTTGTCACCAGCAACAACTTGGCTGACAATTTATGTAAAGCAAGTTGGAACAAACCTTGTGTTGTTCCTAAATGTTTGTCGTCAAAAACTCAAGACATTTCATTTTCGAGATTTCAATGGCTCGGAAGATGAAATGGGTTTTGCTACTTATGTTTTGGAGAATGCTATGGTTTTGAAGAACGTGGTGATTATGATCGGATCTCAATTGACTCCAGAGGAAAGATGCATCGTGACGATGAAATTATCAACCATTGCAGTGGGATCTAAAGCATGCCGGCTTGTATTCAAATGGCGGTAATTTGAATCCAAACCTACGGGCATTTGAAATCTAACTGAGCTCCGGCGTCTGAGTGAGCTGCCGCTGCTAAGTTTGAAAATTTTCTTTTTGAGTTTTTGTTTCAATAGAGATCTATGATTTCAAACATTATTTACTCTGCTCTATAAGAAGTTATGTGCGGCCACAGAAGCTCAAAAGCAAGAAATTCAGGAACCATTGTTCAAGACTCACAGTTTCAGACAAACTAGTCTTGAACTTCACAATTTTTGGGATACTTCAACAATACCATAAAGCTATTTGAGGTTGAATTAACGCCACAAGACCATAAAGCTTCTTTTTTCTTTAGTTCCTCGCGACTTCAAATACTAAACAAAACGATGTATGGATTAACGAGGCATGACATCAATTATCTTTAAAACTTGGTTACAATACACAATATGATGCATTAGACAAATGGCACGATACAGAGGCAAAATGCATTGTAGAAGTTTAAAACACAGTTTCTACAACTCTTCCCGGTAAATTATAGGACACACGAGGTAACAAAACAGGATATTGACCTAGAGTGAATTTTCTGGTTATCTTCTCCAAAATGAACTAGTCCAAATGTAATTGTGGGCCGACTAAAATTCACATTCTGGCAAGTGATGCTTACATTGCGACATCTGGATCCAACCTCCTCTGAATAGCAGCCGCAGCCTAACAATACCGACATGGAATACATAAACGTCGAGCCATAAAGACAATGACATTCCAGTATGAACACAATTAAGTTTGTAACCCTCACCTCATTGTTTCCGAGCTTGTACTGGAGAGCCATCTCTTCCCTGAGCAGTGCCTGCTCTTTCATTGCCTGTGCCTGAAGATCCCGATGAAAAATAAACATGAGTGTTTTGACGAGGATCGAAAGGTGGTGTTAATACCAAATTATGATTAGAATGAAGCAGAATCATACCATTCCACCCTGCATAGAAGACTTCAAAGCTTCAACCTGCTCTTCCTTCTGCTTTTCACGTTCTCGCATCAGCTCTTGCCTGGACAAATAGAACATGATCGATTAATTGACAGACTCAAGGATGAGATAGTTTTAACAAATGTAGGCAAAGAGTGATCTTACTAGAGTAAAATAAAGTTTTTCCACAAAACTATAAGTCGATCTCGACGTTTGTGTTCATCAGACTAGTGCATAACTTAATTCCTTCACTTTCAGTTACAAAATGTACTGAACTATTTTTAGTTTAAAAGTTAACAAGAAAATTGATTCATGTTATAATTTGTGAATCTTTCATACAATCAAGGGAATAAATCTTGGAACTTAAGGGTATGTCTGTAATGAGAAAACAGGGGGAAAGGGTATGTCTGTATCGAGAAACAAAAGATAACTTACATAAAAGATAACTATCAACCCCTTAATAATTTAACTAATGTAACATGCACTGAAACATACCGGCGCTGCTCTTCATCGTTGAAGACAGTTCGTTCTTGTTGCTGGATCATTTTCATACCCTTTTTCAACTGTTTCTCCATCTTATGTCTGTGATAAGCATCAAGGTTATAGTACCTGCGACCATGTACATAAAAAAATAAAACTTCATAAATAACAAAAGAAACTTTAGCGGTAACAAATAGGAAGTACAAAGAGAAAACACGAGAAAGGCTTTATAAAATAAATAAAAAAAGCCATCCAATCCTTTTATAATAATAAACTAATGATATGCTCCTAAATAATGCCGATGGCTGAAGCAGCATGAATATAAAATGATTGTTCAATTGAAATAATTCATACATTCGCTCATTTTTGCACATGTATGACCAGTCTGATGACCTTTAAAAAAAATAAGTAGCAAGTACAGCAGAAGAAAAGTCACTACAAGTGTTTAATGCACTCTTCTTCAAGTACTGTTTTATTGAAACTATCAAACCAGTAAGGTAACGCGTTTCTTAGGTGAAGGGCTCTTGGTCTAAGTACATAGCTAGAGTAAGTGCACAGAGATACAAATCATAGCCACGGGCCACCCCTTAAAATGCAAGTTTGAAATGAAAACTATTATTATTATATTCTAATGCAAAAGGAAAAGTACACCACGACCTCTTGAAAAAGACATGATGGATGAAGAACAATAACTACGAAAACAGAAACTTACTTTTTGGAAGGAAACGTAGCTGTATTGTGATCTTCCATGAATCTGTAACGATATGGTCATGAAACATTTAATTACAAAACTAAGTCTTAGTTAGAGCATCAGAAATGGTTTAGCTTGAAAATAAAATGTTATGTATACCATGAAAGGTTCCAATGAGATATCAATGAAAATTAATGAGATGACATACTCTTTGAACATATTCTTCTCTTCCCAGTTTGCAAGACTTTCCAAATTAACCTGTACAGACACACAGAAAAAATAGTCCCCAATTTAAAAGGTCTCCTCATGATAATTTACATGAAAAACAAAGAACAACATTAACTAATTTGTAAAACAGAACATTTCTGTTAATTTCAGGATCAAGATTTAAAGTGAGCTTAACATTTCTGCAATATTGTATTTCCAGGTGCCATATATGATAAAAGACAATTAAATCAAATACCTGTTTTACTTCTGCTAACCATGCCGTAAACTCTGGTCGTTTGTTCCTACAATACAGATAAAACATTAAGGAAGGGAAGAAGAGAAATTTGAGAATTTATTAACACAACAGTAGCAAGAATTTTCTTTCTTTATTCAAAAACAAATTTTCACTTCGCCTCAAAATGAGTGTCCAATTTATCATGAATTTTTGTTACAAAAAGATGTTTCCTTCCTTTTTTTAGGAAGTTAGTTATGCATGAATTATCAATCGGATCCCTATATTGAGTTAATGAACATCTATTAACTTTGTGACAGCATAAGCACATGGGGTATAAAGGGCAATGTCTAACACTAACTAAATTCTCCTTCATTTTTTTTCAAAAAGGAAATCAATACACTCATTTTGTGATGGAGGGAGTATATAAAAATAAAACCAAGCATTTCATAGTTTAGTACCCAGCAACGGAGAACCCTCACACAACTGAAACTGTGACAAAATTTTGGCATCTTAGAGGTGATTGTTTCAATCCTATAGGTAACCAAGAGAATATACAAATTTCAAAATCCAGAATGCATCAAATATATAGCTACATCCAATCCTAAGAATTTACTTGTTATTTTGTCAACATGATGCTCCATAAATAATTCACTCAAACACGACAAACATATAGTTCTACTAAGCTGGCAAGATTGTTTACTTACTAAAAAAGGTTGAATCATCTTTCAACAAGGAAACTCCAATAACATTTCCTTTGTTTTTCTAACACCTACCAGCATCCAAGCAAAAAAAGCTAACAAAAAGTGTATGACCCATCTACAGATAATCTGCTCGAGTCCACAAATGTTTAAACTTAGTCTTTTAAAATCTAAAACAAAGAAAAAGCAAGCATTCACATTCCTTCTCATCCCATACATGTTGTTATCAACATCAGTAAACTCTAATAACTATAGTGTTTGATAATCACACCCTGGTATGCAAAACAACCTTCCTTAAAGCTCATTAATTTCACAAACACATGCCACTAATTCCTCAAATTTTCTCAGCAACCCCATAAACAACAACACCAAAAACAAATAAAAGTAGAGCAACTGATAATAATTGAGCTAAAGAAAGCAACTTTACCACATATCAGTTTCTCTGATAATCCCATACTTTCCCCATGAATCAGTCACTGCACCTTTCTTCCCTTTCTCCTTCTCCTTCTTCTTTTTATCTTTTTTCTTCTTCTTCCTCTTCTCTTCTTCTCTATCCTTCCTCTTTCTCTTCTTCTCTCTTCTCTTTCTCTCCCTCCTCTTCTCTTCCTCTCTTTCTCTTCTCCTCCGTTCCTTCCTCTTCTTCCTCCTCCTCCTCTCTTCCTCGCTATCGCTCACCTCCGAGCCCGAACTCTCAGTCTCTGACTCCGAACCAGAATCGGAATACTCGGAGCCCGAATCATCCGAATCCGATTCCTCGCTGCTACTGAATCGTTTTCGTGATTTCCTCTTTCGCTTCTCCTTTCTGCTCGGTTTCCCATCTTCTTCCGAATCGGAATCGGCATTATCTCGCGATTTGCTTCTGGATTTTCTGCGCTTCCTGTCTTCCTCGACTTCGGATTCAGAATCTTCTCGCGCTTTCCTCCTCGATTTGCTGTGCTTTCTCTCCTCCTCGAGCTCGGATTCAGAATTTTCTCGAGCTTTCCTTCTGGATTTTCGATCTTTTACCTCCTCCTCTGCGTCTCGTATCTCAGAGTGAGCTCCATTTCGATCCTTTCCCATTTTTTCTGTCTGGGTTTTTTTGGGGTTTCAGTGAAGATTGAAGAGAGAAGACATAGGTCCAGGGCAGTGGGTCTGTTTGGTTTCCGCGAAAGCCTGAGAAAATATATATGGGTTCTAGCTGGATCCTGGACAATCTACTAAAAGCCCACTATCTATAGTAAAAGCCATGAAAGGGCTTGGCCCAGCCCAAATGTTGACCACCACATGACAACAAATTTTTTTTTTTTATTTTAAAATTGAAGGGTAACTCTCCCCTTTTAACCTAAAACTACACCATACCCGGCGCAATAAAATTTGAATCAACAATTTATCTTATGGAAATATGTGTTTTAACCATTGCGTCATTCCTTAGAGGACTCCACATGACAACCATTGTCGTGTTGAAAGTTTAATACTTTATTAGATATGTTAATCTGATAAAAATTTATCAGGTTAATATTGAGTTGAATAACATGATCCATTTGTGAACAGGTTGATATGATATTACAATTTGAGACAGAGAGAGTAATATTTTTCTTCGTACATACAAGTTACAAATTTTTGAACTTCATATTTAGAACAAGATAAAGTAATGGAAATTGAATAAAACTTTATTTCTTATAATTTTGAATAAATAAAATTACAAATACAGCACATAGCTCCTAATTTGAGTGCTAATGGCCTTATACAAATATGAATTACAAGAAAATTACATTGTTAAACACAAATTACTCTTGAAAGAAAAAAGATAAAGAAAAATTAAAAATGGTTTATGATAAATGTCCTTGCAACATGGAAAAAGCTTTGTTGGGAAGGACATGTTAGTATATAGCTTAAATATATTTGTATACTATAAAGTACTCCTGCTAATTTAAGAACTGGTTTCTTGAAGAAAAGGTCTGGCCAAAAGACCAAGTCTTGGGAACAACATTGACAAATTCCAGTGTTTTGCCATCAACCAAAGTGAGCTTGAAGGACAACCTTTGGTTCCTAAGGTCCAAGCTGCTCTGCCAATTGGCACCCCAGTTCCTGTGCAGTGGCACCCATGTTGTTGTCCTGGACCCTCTCACCCAAGCAGCCTTCACATCACCACTTCCACCAACATTGGAGATCATCACCATGTTGAAATTTGATTGTCCCTTCAAGGTGAAATGGACTCCTCCCTTTCTCTTGCATGACACCCTATATATTCATTTCAACAAACACACACAAATGTAATTTAGATACTACATTACTTCCCTCCAAAAACTTATTTAAAATACTTCTAAATTACCATTCACGAATTCAGATCTGATAAAACTTGAAAATTTTAAGTAATAAATTGTCGTTGCTGCAATCGAAGGTATACCTTCAGATGCACACAAAAATTTCCTATTAGTTAGAGGATGACGTCTTTATCACTAAGTGAAATCGTAAGATTTTACCGTTGCATTATAAAAGGCTGGAATTGCCTACTACAACCGCTCATGTCATTGGTTGCGATCTTACATGGTAAGAGATCTATTATGTATGTTTGAATCTTATTCGAATGATGTTAGAACTAAATATTAAATTAAGATAAACTATTTGCAAGTTGATTTAGTTTTCAACAACAATTTCTTCACTTGACTTCAAGACTAATGGAATACATCGGAAGCACCTAAGTGCACAAACGTTTTAAGTATCAACATAGATATCATGATATCAATCAATCAAGAATTGAATCTCCAATTGCGCATCTATATGTGCACTTAGGTTTTATTACCTTGTTTTGTTTAGCTAGAAATTATTCAAGAAAAATATCAAAATTTTCTTATAATGTCTTTACCTTTTATAGATGACAGGAACAATTCCTTCATCTCCACGTCGAGCAATGCGAAGAAAAGCAGGCTCGGACATGTCAAAATGATGGTGAGGAGCATTGCACCACCCTCCATTGTTGTTGGGAGGGCAAAAGTTGGTGGCTGTGACGGTGACGGCGGCTCGCCGGAGACACCACTTAGGGTCAGCATTGTAATTACAGGTGACAATGTAGCAAGCACCGCAGGCTTGTCCTCCTCTGAAGAGAGCACCACTCACTGCGGCTGTGTTCACTCCAAAACCAGCATGGTATGTGTTATCATAACCACAAGCTCCACCTGATCGAAAATATATTATTTTATCAATTATCATTCATAAAAATGTGTATTTAATATATGTGTTAACTATTAGGATCCAAATACTATAAAAATATATGGCAATTATTGCATGAAATAAATAATTAACAATTTGGGAATGAAACCACATGGATTTGATATGTAGTTTCAGGTTCATGATCTTAATGGTGCATGCATGTTAGCATTATGCATGATGAAAGAGACACAAAATAAAGCATGATCTTGATTATATTCATTAAAATTGAAGATATTTTCTTGCTTGATTTTCTCCAATATAAATTATAAAACATGATGTAGGTGACGCATATTGCCCTTGTGTAGTAGACAATGATAGAGCTAAAGGACAATCGTAGGAGGCAACAGCTCGTATCAGCCTCTCAAAACTTCATTATGTACTAACAAAAGTTTACGATTTAATCAAAATTGCATCGACTTATTAGTGATAAAGACATCCTCTTCTTATATCATATATAACGTACGTATTTCTTATAGGGTACAAAACTTAGAGTAATTATTTATTTGATCTACTATTTCAATTTCGTTTACAGCGTTTTAAACGAAAACGCGCACACATATAACATGTCGGTTATACTCATTATAGATGTAGACATATATATTTATAAATTCAAAAGTATCGAACGTACGTGCAATACATATGTATAAACAAATCTAAGTACTTGCAAGAATCACACTTTTGATCGAAATGTAGGGCAAGATGATAACAATGACTTACCAAGTGTGGAGGGATTTAGGTTGGCACCATAGAAAGTTGCATGGGCATTGAGCCAACCATTGGCTCCTTCCATAGCGAAACTAACAAAAATAAAGAAGAACAAGAGAGGAGTGACCATGAAAGTGAAAGACTCCATTAATATTCAGACAGATTATGATTCTTGAAGTAATCGAAAATGTTGATGAATTGATGAAAACTCTTGAACAAAAGAGCACTCATTTATAGCTTTTCCATACGCGGTTTGTCGGTGATTACTATAAAAATTCTAATATTTCTCGTATTATCTTCGAAATATATTAAAAACTATGGTTCTCGGTTTTTATAATATATGAAAACGCGTATTTCGAAAATCCTATAATTAAAGGTACGGAGAGATACATATGTACGGTTGGGTGCGACAGTTATGGGAGACAAACGGAACAAGTGCATGTGGCCATGCAGTTTCCAGTTGATGCTTTTGTTTATCAACTTGGTTTAAAGTCTTCACGTCACATGCCGGTGATTTCTATTTTCGGTTTTTAGGATTTATGTTTAATTAATTAACAATATTGTTTGATGATTCATGCAAAGACTATCTTTTTAGGATCCGAACGACATTAAAGACAATGATTTTTAATGAAGTAGAAAAATTGTAGTTTTATTAGAAGAGCGTTGCGTAACACTTTTGTGGTAAATATAGAATAAATTGTTTTCAGTAACATAATGCAATATTTGAGGTATTTCAATACTCATGTCCTGGGTTCACCTTATATATATCGACATGATTGCTCATACTTCTTGTGTAATGTTTAGTTTTATACAATTAGAACATACAACAATGCATCGTTGTTACATACGACACTCGAGACATTCTCTTCCTCTCAGTTTCATTTCTAGAATACATTTTGAAAGATAACTTGAAATTAACAACAAGATAAGTACGTAGTTGTTGTCCTAGTAGCTAACAATCTTACATATTGAAGCGTTAAAACAATCTTGAATTTCCATCAAAATGCTAGAATTTGCAGTCAACACGTCGTTGACACACAACAACACAATAATGTCATCTAACCTATTGCATGTAATAAGCACACGAGTCTTAAATGATTTTGTTGTAATTATCAAAACTCGTTATATATAAATCAAATCTCATGTGCTAACACATCGTCGTCTATTTGAGACTGCGTAAAAACATTTCTTCTTCTCTCGGAGGGATTAGAAACAAACAAAACCGACAGCAAAATGGAAAAGGAAAAAAGATGCAAGGAAACCAATAATGAAAATAAAAGTATGCAGATGAAAACAAAAGACAAGAGTTTTTCCTTTCAGTAGAGAAAAAGGAAAATAATGCAGTACAGGTTGCCCATTTCCTTATTTCATTTTAGGTACATCTACAAAGTACGCACATTGTAGAGGAGAAGAGAAAATGTTGGAAATTGGAATATTTTAAGACCTAAATATATACCTAAAACAAATCCATTTAAATCATTTGCCTATCGTTTGGCAACAGGAAAATAAATTTTCCCGGAATGTTAACTTTCCTGTAAAAGTTGATAAGCGCATTTGACACATAGGCAAGTGCAGGG
>JAYMTH010001227.1:0-15749 GCA_036897465.1 Pelargonium australe | reverse complement strand
TCTCACTCATCAGCCTTGGTGAACCTGAGTCGTTAGGTTTGCCTGATGCAGGTTTTTTGGTTCGACGGATTCCTCAAACCTTTCTACCGCCTCCTCCATTGTCGCAGGACCCTCAAAACTCGATGTCGCCGCTCGCCCTTCCTGCTTGTCGTCTGCTGCCGTTAGCCCCTCCACTTGCCTACTCACTTGCTGCCCAAAATGTGCCAGAAAGAATCTGCGCACAGTTGAGGATTAGAACGTCCGCCTCCTCTGACACTTAACGCCGCCACAAACTTGGCAACCCTACCCGCCCTTATGAAGCCCTAGAAGCAATACACTCCATAAAAAGGACGACCATTGTATTAATTATGTATTATAATCTCTTGATATCAATCCGCCGCCGTTGCTATCCCAGCTATTAGATGCGGCGTCGTTGTATCCGCCGCTATCTAAAACCCTAGCCTCAAGTGTTTGACGCTAAGTGGCTAACTTGTTGTGACTAGTTTATTTTTTTATTTTTTTATTTTTTTTGAAGTGATTTTCTTTACTTTCATATAGATAAATTGAATTAAAGTTTCTACTATTTGTATATTCTGTGTTTTCTTATTTTTATGTTAAGTAAATAATGTGCTTTTAATTTAGTACCTAAATTTTTTGGATATTTATTTTCTTAAAAAAAAAATTGTAGTAATAAAAATGTAAATTTCATTCCATCCAACATAGATGAGAATCAATTTACATGTGATGAAGGAATGAGAATGAAAATTAGAATGAAGAGCAGTGTGTTCTAATCAAGTCACTATTAATGAAAATCTCATTTTCATTCTCGTTGTTAGACCAAAATCATTAATCCAAAAGATTCCCATCAAAAGATCAAATACTGTTTCTTGCAAAAGGATATGCATGCATTTATATATGGGGCACACAGTGGTTGTCCTTGTCCATGTCCATGTCACTGAACATCTTATTACGTTTAAAAGAACCAACCAAACGTGAAAGACCCGCCAAATTACATTGAATACTGCTCATTAAATCAATCTCCACCAAATTTCAACATAAGAGAGACTTAATAGCCAAAGACCAAGACAAAACTAAGTCTACGCTTGCTGCACTGTAACGGGACATAATAGAAATAACATTATTGTCACAATATTGTTACTTCGAGTATGATATTTTGTTATTAATAAAATAATACGTAGCGTGTAATAAGGTACAGTCATGACAAACTGATTCGAAAAACATGTTGTACCAAATTTGGACCCAAACCTACAGTACTTGATGAAACCCTTGAAGGTCGGGTTTGAAATATGTCTTTTTCATTTGGAGTTTGGAAAACACGACCCAAAATCTGAATTGTCCAAGTTCCTAGATTGGTTATTCCTTTGAATGGTCATCTCATACCATTAATAATATGTGAGGACTACAAAAGGATAAGAAACGAAAAGTATACCATAGTGATTACAAAAATCATGCAACCACTTGTCTAGTTTATGCCTATAAAATCCTACAAGATTTCTTGCTTTCTATTCATCTGGATGTATAACATCTCTAGCTACTTGTTGCAATAACAACATATCATATTCTTAAAGTTAATTATGGGATCATCTTTGCATCTCAATTTAGTGCTTCTCTACTTAGTTTCTATATTGCTTCTTCATCATAATATATTAGTCGCTCACTCTTTCTCTCCTCCTCCATTGCACCCAATAATACAGTGTGATGCTGGGGACAGCTCTGCTATACTCCAGTTCAAGGAAAGTTTTGTCATTGACAAGCTTGCCTCCTCTGATCCTCTGGCTTACCCCAAAGTCCATTCGTGGTCTCCCCAAGCACAAGGTGATTGCTGCTCGTGGGACGGTGTCCTATGCAACGAGAATGACGGTCATGTAATTGGGCTTAATCTCAGTAGTAGTTGTCTCTTTGGTTCTATCAACTCTGATAGTAGTCTCTTCCGGCTCAAGCATCTGCGGATGCTTAGCCTCGCAGACAACAATTTCAACTACTCTCGGATCCCACCTGAATTAGTCCATCTTTCTGCAACCTTGACACATCTTGACCTTTCTCGTTCTTGTTTTTCTGGCCAAATCCCACTAGAAATTTCAAGGTTGTCCAAATTAGTTGTTCTTAACTTGGCCATAAATGTGGATTCAACACCAAATAGCTTGTTGCAGCTCAATCATTCCACCTTTGAGAACATAGTTCAAAATGTCACCAATCTTCAACAACTTGTGCTCAGCTGGGTTGACATATCATCAAAGGTTCCTAACACCTTGGCCAACTTATCCTCACTGTCAGAAGTCTATTTAAAGAAGTGTAATTTGCAAGGTGAGTTTCCATCCCGAATTTTCTTGTTGCCCAACCTTGAGTCTCTTAGCATTCGATTCAATCAAGAGTTGACTGTTCGTTTGCCTCATTTTTCAAATCATAGTCAGCTCAAGTTATTGTACCTTGGAGGAACAAATATCTCTGGTGAGCTTCCATATTTAATCCAAAATCTTCACTCCTCCTTGACAGACTTGGACTTGAGGAATGTCCATTTCTCAGGGTCACTTGCGAGCTTTACAAAACTTGAGTACTTGGTGTTAGAATCATGTCAATTGAGTGGTCACATCCCAATTTGGATTCAAAACTTGACCCAGTTGAAGTTACTTGATTTTTCAAATAACTTTCTTCAACGCCCCATCCCAGAATCAATGTTTTCTCAACTCTTGGGTTTAGAATACCTTTCATTTTTGGGAAATAACTTGAGTGGGACACTCGACTTGGAGCAGTTTCCACAGATGGCTAATCTAGATACACTTGAGTTAGAGTACAACCCATATTTATCAGAAGTTGATTGCAACAATTGTTCTGGAAAATTTCCAAATCTGAGTAGGTTCAACCTGAGAGATTGCAGCATAAACAAGTTCCCAAGTTTCTTGAAACATCAACATAAGTTGACATGGTTTTCATTAAGAAGCAATAGGGTACATGGTTTGATCCCCAGCTGGTTATGGAATATGAGTAAAGATACTCTCTTGTTTCTTGATGTTGCCAACAACTCATTCACAGGCTTTGGCCAACATGTACCACTTCTTTCTTGGGTTAATCTCCAGATGCTAGATATCTCCTTTAACTTGTTGCAAGGATCTCTCCCTGTTCCACCACCGACCATCAAGTACTATCTCGCGACAAGCGCCAAACTGACGGGTAAAATCCCATCAATTATCTGCAATTCGAGTTCTCTTTCCTTTCTTCGTATGGACTTCAATAACTTGAGTGGCAAGCTTCCTCAATGTTTGAGCAACATGACTAATTTGTCTGTATTAATGCTCGACAATAACAACTTCCATGGCTCCATTCCTCAAATAAGTGGAAATGGTAGCAAACTGGAGATGTTAGATTTGAGTGAAAATCAATTGCAAGGGAAGATGCCAAGATCCCTAGCCAATTGTGCAATGCTAAGAAAACTCGATCTTGGAGAGAATAGGATAGATGATACATTTCCATTTTGGCTTGGAGAACTTGAGTTCTTGCAAATTCTCATTATCAGATCAAACAACTTTCATGGTGCCATATCTGAGAGCACTTTTGCTTCCGCGTTTCCAAAGTTAAGAATCATTGACCTTTCTGACAATGGATTTTCTGGTCATTTGCCGTCTGCGTACTTTGGCATTTGGAAAGGCATGGAAAAATCTAATACAAGCCAGTGGACGTACCTGGAGACACACCAAAGTTTTAATTTTCTATATACTGATCAGCCTGCTGTTTATATAGAGACAATGATATTAGCAAACAAGGGCATTGAAATGGAATACGCAAAGATACCGAATGTGCTTGCTGCAATGGATTTCTCAAGCAACAACTTCAGTGGAGAAATTCCAGAGTCCATAGGCATTCTCAATGGTCTGTATGTCCTCAACCTCTCCAACAATCATCTCACGGGTCGCATCCCATCTTCTTTGGCAAACCTGACTGTGCTTGAGTCTTTGGATATCTCTCGTAACCAGCTATCAGGGGAAATTCCTCACCAATTGGCAGATCTCAATTTTCTTGGATTCTTGAATGTCTCTGATAACAATCTCACGGGGCACGTGCCACGCGGGAAGCAGCTTGATACATTTCAAGACAATTCTTTTGGAGGGAATTCAGGACTATGCGGAGAACTTTTGATCGCCAAGAGATGCGCCGGAGATTCTGAGAAGGCACCACCATCACCCCCTGCAGGAGTTGCTGAAGATGTCGAGTTTCTTAGCAGATATGATTGGATTGTGATAGCGATGGGATATGCAAGTGGAGTGGTTGTTGGTTTTGTTATTGGCAACACTGTGATGGCAAGGAAACCTCAATGGTTTGTGAAAATATTTGGGAAGAGGATGCAAATGCAAACCAAAAGGAAGAGTAGGAGGAGCCGTACGTAGAAATTGATTCAAACTGAGCAGGATGTTTGCTTATTGTGTGTTCTATATATGTGTGCTTGTAGTGCTAGTAGCTTGTTTCATTTCTATGATAATGTATGTTCTCTTGTAATGTATGAGCTTGTATCGTTTTATGTTCTTTTGCTTCAATAATTGAGTGCAAAATTGCTTCCTTTTCTGTTTCTAGTTTCCTTTGCTACCAAAAACAATAAATTGTAAATTTCATATGACAGAGTCGTTTTTGGTTATGTTAGCAGTCTAGAGTTGGCAATTGAAGATGAAAGTTTCAAGTTTCCTATCCACATCCACATCATGCATATGCATATGCATTGTGCACAATATTAATTATTTTAAGTTTCAAGTTTCCATTATCTATGTCTTCATCCATCACTGCACTGATGGATCAATGAATGGTGCGAAATCAAGATGGTGCATAGCATATGGATACCAAACTTGAAACTATGCAAGTCTTTCACGTTTCGCTGTTTTGCATATGGTTAGATTGATATTTGCTAGCTGGAAGCCATAATGGAAATAAAGTTATATGGAAAATAAAAACAGACTTTGAGATAGACATATAAAATTTAATTTTACACCGCGACTACAAATTTTGAATTGTCTCTCAGAATCCGAATCATAAAAATGTGAGGACCACAAAAGGATTAGAAAAGTCCTGTTAATTGTCTCTAGCTACTTGTTGATCTTAATTGGCCTTTGAGCTACCCACCTTGCACCTGTTAAGAGCCGAGTGTGATGCTGGGGACAGCTCTGCTTTACTCCAATTCAAGGAAAGTTTTGTCATTGACAAGTCCTATGGCTTATCCCAAAGTCCATTCGTGGGACGGTGTCCTATGCAACGAGAATGATGGTCATGTGATTGGGCTTGATCTCAGTAGTAGTTGTCGATCTCTTTGGTTCTATGAATTCTGATAGTAGTCTCTTCCGGCTCAGGCATCTTCGGATGCTTAGCCTCGCTGACAGCAATTTCAACTACTCTCGGATCCCACCTGAATTAGCCCATCTATCTACTACCTTAACACTTCTTAACCTTTCCAGGTCTTGTTTTTCTGGCCAAATCCCATCAGAAATTTCAAGGTTATCCAAATTGCTAGTTCTTGACTTGTGTTCAAATAAGGATGCATCTCAAAGAGTTTTGTTACAGCTCAATCGGTCCAACTTGGAGAATCTAGTTCAAAATGTCAACAATCATCTAAGGCTTCTAATTCCAATATAGTTGAGTTTTGCTTCTCATTTTCCAAATCTGAGAATCATTGACCTTTCTCACAATGGATTTTCGGGTCATTTGCCTTGTGTGTACTTCCGCATTTGGAAAGGCATGAAAAAATCCAATCCAAGCCACTTGATGTACCTGGGAACAAACAAAAGTTTTCCTTTTCCATTCCTTGTCGAGCCTTTTATTTATAAGGATGCAATAGTTTTAGCAAACAAGGGCATTGAAATGGAATATGCAAAGATACCCAATGTGCTCGCTTTAATCAAAGGAAGAGTAAGAGAGGGAGAAGCCGCAGAAATTGATTCAAACACGAGCGCGGGATGTGTATGCGCTTGTTCTTGTATTAATAATGTATGCTTGCTCGTGCACGTAGCTTGTATCATTTCTCTGATAATGTACGTATTCGTGCTTGCATTGCATGCATGGCACAAGTATACATAGCTTGTATCGTTATCATTTCTCTTGTGTATGTGTTTGTGCTTGTGCAAGTAGCTAGCTTGTATCATTTCCTTCAATAATTGACTGCAAAATTCCTTGCCTGACATTTCATTTCCGTCTCCGTTGGATACTTCTTCTTGCTATTTTCTACTTCTTTTCTCGCATTTGTACTCTTGCTTGTTTCCTCCTTGGAAACTTTAATTTCATCTAATTACTAACTTTGCTACTCTTAGTGATGTCAACAACAGTCCAAATGGCCGTCAAGCGCGTGGGTCAATGGATAAAAGGTTGTTCCAACTTAACTTGAGGTTTCGAGTTCGAGTTTGTAGAACCTCTAAGATCTTTCGTATAATTTTCTTCAAGGCCCTATTCCAGATTCCAGTTTCAACACATGACAAATCTGGGCACAGTTGTGTTAGGATATAACCCATATTTATCGGTTGTTGATTGTAAAAATTGTTTTGGCATTCTTCCAAATTTAAGGAGTTTAGACCTGAGCTCAAGCAACTTCACAGAGTTCCAAATTTAATTTGTTGACCTCTATGTCTTTCTAACGGCGAGTCGAGCGTAATTTTAGAGTGTTTTTGAAGGCCGTTTTAGTAAAATTGCGCGTTCTACGATCTAACGGCTTATTTTTGGCTACACGTTGAGGAAGACGCGCACTTGGGTCCTATTTTTGGGCTCTCACTCCTCTAATATGAATGCAGTAACGTTGAGTGATGATCTCGGTCCATCCCCCAAAATTTTCCCGGAGCCCCGTTTGGGGAAGGGGTACCATCACAAATTTTAGCCGAAAAATGCCAGCAAAAATAGAAAATTTGAATAAATTATAAGTGCCCCTACGCTAGTCGTATGTCAGAAATTTTTGTTTTGCCGCGTTCATCTATGTTTTATCTTTCCAACATTGGGTCGCGGTTAATTTTCTAGTGTGTGTGGGCCCCGTGACAGACGTTCTAGTAAAACTACGTGTATTACGATCTAGCAACTTGTTTTTGGCTATACGCTAAGGAGGATGTGCACTAGGTTCCCATTTTCGATCTCCCACGTTTCTAATATGAACGTACTAACGTTGGGTTATTTCCTTGGTCGATTCTCAAAAAAATTTCTGGTGGCCCGTTTGGTCAAGGAGTACCATCACAAATTTTGGTAGAAAAATGTAAAAACAGAAAACAAACAAACAAACAAATAACTTTGAACAGCTCATAAATAGCTCTACAATGATTTTTTTTTTTGTTGGAAGATTTCTTTTTTCGCGTTCTTCTGTGTCTTATCTTTCTAACATTGGGCCACATGTTATTTTTTTAGAATCAATGAATCTCGTTGCGTTTGTTTTACGATCGAACACGTTGTTTTAGGCTATACTCTAAGGAGGGCTAGCACTATGGTCCCACTTTCGAGCTCTCACGTCTCTAATATGAACTTACTAAGATTTTGCGATTTTCTTGGTTGATTCCCAAAATTTATTCATAGTCCTGTTTAGCCACGGGGTACTATCATAGATTTGGATCGAAAAAACAGCAACTTTGTCGAGCTCATCATAATGCTGGAAATTTTCTTTTTTTTCCTTGTTTTTCTATGTCTTATATACTCAACGGTGGGTTGCTGGTAATTTTAAGTGGTTGTGGAGTCCGTGGCATCTTTATTAAGTAAAACAGCTTGTTTTATGATCGAATGATTTGTTTTGGATTATACACTGAGGACGACGGACAAATCTATTTGCAGTTAAAAGACTAAACAAACTCGTATCGTATCCCCTCTCGATCAGGATCGAGTTAAGTATTTTCAACCTAAATTTGAAAAACAGACACGAAACCCGAATTGACTTCTACCAGTATTTGAGTTAAAAATAGGCGCAATGATAAAACCGCTGACGAATATTCCAGCAAAGCTCGTTTCATTCACACAGAAACCTAATAGACGCCACTTCAACGAACACTCGTCATTCGATTTAGCGGTTCTCTCTATGTCTCTCAATTCTTCATTTCAAACACTACAAGACACTGACAGTGACCGGTTGGGCCGAAGAGGAGCATCGTATTCGGAGCTCGCTGGTTCCAATCAGTTTTCCCTCCAAACCCTTCTGGAAGCTGTGTTTTGATGGTAAATTTTTGCATGCACACAACCTGTTTGTTGATTTGTCTCAATGACAAGATGATGTTTTTTTTCTCTCTTTCAAAGCTTGTTGGTTCTATTAATAATGGGTATGCTTAGTTTTTGGAAGAATTTTGTTTGTGCTATTTATATTGTAGAAAATTGGGAACAGACTCAAATTAGCATCACATATTTCCTTTTATTACCAATTAAGGATTCTTGCAGCATAATTGTATTATATAAGCAAGAGTAGAGGTGGTAATTTTGGATACAACACAATTTAAGTGTGTTTGGGCTCAACATATTTGTTATCGTGTTGTGTTCGTACCGGAGAATCCAACGCTTTTAATAATCGTATCATGTTCGTGTTAATTTGCTATCATATCATCTCCTCAGTCTCATTCACATCCTTACACATAATGTAAGAGACTAGAAGCAAAGAATGAGAAAAGCATCAATTGCAATTTGGTAATCACCCCCATCTCTAGTTTGAGTTGTAACCGACACATTAACAAAATTATTAAACGTGTAATGTTAGTGTTTAATATTTGAACAGGCCTCTGTCTTTTTTGGTTGATAAGCCGTGGCTTGATATATTTAAAATCAACCAGAGAGTCTAAAAAAATTATCGTATACTGAAAGTGGGTTGCCTTATGTGATGGTTGTGAATAATAAAAGAAACATTGATTCCATTATTGCTGTCAGATTGTGCAAACTATTTCCTTAAGCGTACATGAACTAACACATTCATAAACATTTCTGTTTTTTTTTTTATTAATAAAAAATGGACTTCTCTCTCTCATAAACATTTCTGTTACTAGTAATATTTTGATTTGTTTCGCTTAGCTTAACATTCGTAAATTTTGTTCCTGTTTTAGTGAATTGTGGGAGATGGCAAGTTCTGGTGTAACACTAATGTGTTATTGGAATGGAAAGATGCTGAATGGACCAAATGGAATTTCTTATGAAGGTGCCACGCCAAAGCCTATTAGGGTGAGCTATGGAATCTCGCACAATGAGTTGTTGGAAAAGATGTACAAGATCACTGGGTTTGACAAGCAACAAAATAAGCTGAAGATCACTTGTAGGTACCCAGCATGTAAGGAATACATATCTGTGCTCATAGATGATGACGAGTCTGTGGACATTATGTTTGATGCCGCGCGCCAACCTGGAACAAATTGTATGGAATTGTATCTGGAAAAAGTTCCAATTCCAACTGATGATCCAGTAAATGTGACCATGCCAGTCCAAAATTCTCACTCGGAAAATCAATTAAATGTAAATGTCACGATAATTCATAACTATACCTTGATTTTGTGCCAAATGCTTTACTTATTGTGTGCGAGTTTTTGCATTCATTTACTTGTGTTCTGTTCTGTAGATGAAGACAGAGAAAGCAACATGTGATGCCCACGCTGGCAAGTTCTTACATCCAGGACCAATTGACAATACTGTGCTTAACTTGCAAGATCAGCATAGGTCTGAAGCCGTCTGGGCAGGAGAGGTTGGTATTAACTTTTTTGTTTATTTTGATTATGTACCTAAAGTTTTTCACACAAATTGTGAAGTCGTGTAAAATGACCATATTTACCTCATTTAACTGTGAGTGTACTCATTAATTACTACTCCCTCATAACTACTACTCAACTCTTTTAAACTTGTTTCGATTATTCGATGTTAGCGTATTTTTGGAAAGTGAGGTGCATTTTTTTTTTGTTGAAATTCTAAAATGACCCTTATTTTGAAACAAATGTAGTAAAAAATGGCATTGAATACAATTTGTGAACTGCAGGACCCAGGTGTCTTGACATGTAGGCAAAGATTGGGAACAATGATGCGGGAGTGGCATTTGGATCATCGTATTCGTCGATATGTCATTGAGTCTGGTTTTTATGGGGTCTATAGGGTTGGGTTTATACAGCTTGATTGGCCCTTGATCACAGCATTAGTAGAGAGATGGCGACAGGAGACTCACACCTTCCACTTTCCTGTGGGTGAAAGTACTGTCACGCTACAGGACGTATCAGTCTTGCTAGGTCTTCGCATTCATGGTCACGTGGTGAGTGGCAGCTGTGATCTTCAATGGGATGACCTTTGTGAGGAGTTGCTAGGGCTGAGACCAGACCGTGCGTATCTCCATGGTTCAGCTCTCAAACTTAGTTGGTTACGAGCTCATTTTCAGCAACCTCCACCAGATGCAGATGATTCAACACTGCAACGCTATTCTAGGGCATATATTTTAGCCTTGATTGGTGGTGTTCTCTTTACTGATAAGTCTGGATCGGATGTCCAGCTGATGTTTCTTCCTCTGTTGAGAGATCTTACCCATGCTGGACAATTGAGCTGGGGTAGTGCCGCACTTGCTCACTTGTATCGTGAGCTTTGTCGAGCTAGTAGAAAAGGCGCTAATGAGATTGCGGGCCCCCTAATACTATTGCAGGTATATAGTAATGACAAAATTCGTAGGGGTAATTAAAGATTACTATCCAAGTATAATGTTGATTTTCATAACATTGACACCCCATACGTTTTCACTTCGTCTATAATCATCAGTTCTAAAAGAGAAATTCATTCTCTTTCACCATGTGCATTGCACATGGTATTCTCTTATGTCATAAATATCATAGCTGAATCCAAAATTCGAGAGAGAAATTGAAAAGATGGAAGAAGATGAAGTGAAATAGGAATTAAGTTGGGGTTCTTTTGAGATTGTAGGGCTATTTTGGGAATTTAAGAAGAGAATGTGCCAAACATTATACTGAACTTTCAAGATCAGCATATGGGGTGTAAATGTTTGAAAATAAAAAATAAAATTCCGTAACTGAGTAGTAATCCGTAATTACCCCTAATCCATATTATATGGTCAATTGGTCATACAACATAGCATCATTGTGTATATCTAACATGTATTAGTGCATATTGTTGTTGTAACAGTTATGGGCATGGGAACGGTTGCATATAGGTCGTCCTGATAGGCTGCGTGCCCTGCTGCCAGAGCCAGTTGTACCCGATGGTGAGGATCTAGGTAATCAGGAGCCCTTGCCTTCAGATCCATTAGGATGCAGGTTTTCTTCTTGTCTGTGAGTTTTAAATATATGTTCAGGTTTACAACTTTGATCATCTTTACTCTTGTGTGCTTGAATTTAGGTGGAGATTTCCTCACATTCGTAGAGACAACCCTCAGAGGGCGCTGATATTCTACCGGGATCAGCTTGACCAGCAAAGAGATTGTAGGGCTATTTTTCTCGTTTTTCTTGTATGTTATTGTTAGAGCAAGTTACTCGTGCTAGAGCAAATGTTTGAGAAGAAGAAGATGATTATAATTATGACGAAGAAAAAAATGAGAGTTAAAGCTAGCTATATCAGAAGGACAAGAAAGTTGGAGATTCTAAAGAAATCCAAATTCCGGTACTGAAATCTGAAAAAAGTTTTAAGTTTTTGACGCCAGAATCTTAATAAGGGTGTAAAGTTATATATGTTTGGTCCAGAGTTTAAGAAAATCAAAATAGGAACTAAATGTAGAAAGAAAAAAAAAATAGTCCATAGGTACATTAACATTTTACTCTTGGTATATTATGCCAACTTATGACAAATACATGTGTCGTCCAGTATTTTCTATAGTGAAATAGTATTATTCTACTAATGCAGGTCACATGGCAACCATACACTCCTGAGCTACTCGGTTCGCTACCTGATGTATGTGTTAACAACCAACACATATGGCGAACAGTTGCACCACTTGTATGTTTTGACATTGTGGAGTGGCATCGTCCAGACCGTGTTCTTCGCCAGTTTGGTCTTCATCAGGGGATCCCAAAGCATTGTGATACTGAAATGGCGCTCCATGCGATTGATAAGCGAGGGAGACACCACTATGATTGGCAGGACTATCATGGACCATATATCAAGTTATGGGAAGCTCGTGAAGAGACGGTTGTTACAAGTGGTCCAGAGGAACGTCCTATGCACTACCATGATCCATACATGGAGTGGTATCGCAGTATTACTCGGCTCTATATTACTCCTCCCAATCAAAGACCTCATATGCGGTTTCAGCCTTCAAGTGGGAACACACATGTACTGGTATGAATTGCTTAAAATCAATCAACCGTTAGTTCACTCATACACTTATTTCTAGGTTGAATTTTTCTGCAGCCTATGGATCGTTTAAAAGTATAGATTTTATCCCTTGGACTTATTTTCTTAATGATTACCTCCCTAGAATGCCAAAAAGTGTTGCTTACGCCTAGAAATCGGTTTAATGACAATTATGCTTTTTGCTCTTTATTTTTGTTTATACTCTCAAAAAATGTCATACCAAGATAAAGAAATCTAAAACATAAAAATATAAAATCATAATCTTGTATTATAATCTTTGATTGGTGTATTATTGTGTTGTTTTCATAAACTTTTAGAGAGGAACTATGGTTTATTTTTACGTTGATATCATGTAGATTTTCGAGAGGAGCGTGATGGTAAATACAATTTTATATAATAATAAAAATGCATCTTTATTGGCTAATTTCGTCATTTTAGTTTTGAGTTCATTTGGAAGACCATAATTTTTAAATGTGCTGGGGCTTTTTCATTACAAACACTCCATAATCGAATTTTAGGAGCTATTTTCACATATTTACATGGAGTGTCGAAAGATTTAACCAGTTATTTTTGTCTGCTATTTATTCAATGTTTGTGTTTGAACTTGCAGCTTCAGTGCTTGATGACAATTCATCGTCGCTGCATTGCAACTCTCGATGCTTTTACAAGTGATTGTGCAAGGAACGAACTGGAAAACATTCAAGCCATGTCTGCACGTGCCTTGGAGATGATTGGTGAGACTCGACACCTTGAGAAAGGACCAGCAACACCTTTGTCTTTTAAACCACAAACAGACAATATTGTTGATCTTGAAGAACCATCACAGCTCAATCATATTGAGGTCACACCAGCTGCACCTAATGCTACAACTTCATCGATCCAAGGAAGTGTCATGGGAAGAGGCCGAGGAAGAGGCCGAGAAAGAAGGCGTTCCCTGCAAGCTCTTTCTGCAACATCACCTATGTTACAAGCATCTATGGATGGTGATGACGATGATACAAAAGAGCTAGCATCACCAGTATCGCCAACATTGGCAATGAGCACTAGTCAAGAACATGTCACATCATCAATGACTTCCCCAGAATCGCCACAGGTTAACTCTAATGTGTTGGTACCTACTCAGAAGGAGTCTAGTCGTGCAGTTGGGCCAAAGAAGAAGAGGTCTAAGCTCATCTGAGAATTGTCCTCGGAACTGTAAATTCCATGCCTTGTATCTTCACCAGAATCGCCATGCTGAGGTATTAGTACTGACTCAGGAGTCTAGGCCGAATAAGTCTAAGCTCATCAGAGAAGTGTCCTCAGAAAATGAAAATTCTTTTTTATCTGGAAATGAGGCCATGGTTTAAGGTTGTTGAAGCATTTGATTTTGGATTTCTCAGAATGCTTCAATGATTTGTATTGTCTGTCTGATATGGGATAAATGTAGTCATTGTGAATGTACCATTGTAAATTTATACTGTCAGTCAAAATTATTCTTCACTGTGTCTAAACAAACTATTTTTTTATTATTATTATAAAAATACCATTTTTTCCCTTACATTTTGACTACTTCGGGAGGTAGCTTCATGTTCTTGCCATTCTATCTAGTTCCTCGTATCTTCTTGGATCACTCGTATAGACAAAAATGACTTTAAAGTTCTACGAACTCTCAAAAACTTACAAATTTTAATCTTGAACTTTAAATTAGTCACATTAGATTTCATCACTCAAAGTTAAAACTTACGAATTTTAATCCTGAAATTTAAAAAGTAGTCAAATTAGTTTTCATCAGTTAAAGTAGATGGCTTGCCATTAACTTTGCTAACATAACGGTTCCGGTGACATTAATAAAAATTCCTGCTTGTCACGAACATAACTAGCTAAACATGTTAAATGACATATCAATGCCACATAGGCAAAAGAATCGTACTATGTATCATTTGATAACCCAAGAAATTCTCCACCTTTGGTTCCTAAATATAAACTAAATTTTAAGATCTTGAAGGGACAAATCTTATTATGGCTTCTAAACAAGCTGCAGTGAAATGGATATACAATGTATTTTTGTTGATGGATGGTCACTCATGATTGTTATGTTAGAGACTCTGCGTAGACTCATAAGTTCTCCAAAATAAACAAATCTACTAAATATACATTCCACTGCTTCTAATATGGCAGTATAGATCATCAGAGGACTCTTAATCATTGCATCACTTTCACTCTTTACTAAGATCAGTCGAGCGCCTCCTCTTCTTTCTGTCTTCATAGTGACCCTCGTATCGTTCTTTGCTCTGGTGTCTAGAGCTTTCTCTCCCACGAGAATGGTGTGTTTCTTTGTCTTTAATCAACTGATCCCACTCTGTTCTCCTTCTTTTCCTCCTGTTTCCGTCATCATCCGGGTGTCCTTTGCTCCGCTTTCTTGAGCTTTTTCTGGTGTGACTGTGATGTGTTTCTCTATCTGACCAATCTCCACCTGAATCACTTTCTCGAGTTATTTTCTTGTCGGGGGATCTTGATGCTTTGCTCCTACCATTAGAATCTAAATGAGTATCAGAATCAGTGTGACGAATTCTGCTTCGCCTTCCTGAGCCTTTTCGGGCGTGGCCATGGCGTGCTTCTCGATCTTCATCCCGATCTGACCAATCTTCATTGGAATCACTTTTATGTGTTGCTTTCTTGCTATACCCATCATTGATTGGAGATCTAGACTCTTCTTGCCTGCGTCGTCTTGAGCTCTCCCTACTGTGAGTATGGTGTCTGCTCTTTTTCCTGTTTCTATCCCTGTCCCTGTCGGACCAATCTCCATCGGAATCTGTGTCATTGTTTCTGCTCATGCTACGATCGATGACTTTTATCCTCTCTCTGTCATCAGATTGCACAACGTTGCTCGTTTGAGCATCATTCCAGCGTCCACCAGAAGGAACATTGTTCGACCGATCCATCTCCCTATATCTAGATCTTTTTGAGTAGTGCCTGTCACATAGCAAACCAGGAAAAGAGAATATCAACTATCAACAAAAAAAAGAAGAAAAAAAAAACATTAATATGCACTCAGCAATCACTCAAACACAAAATACTAAGACAAATTACCAAACTACGAAGCTACCCTTCCAGCACCATTGTTTTTTTTTTCTTTTTGTGTGTAAACTATTTAGTGTCCGACCACCATATAGGTTGCCGACTAATCTGGATTCAAGTCACGAATGACCACATGGGCGCAAAGACCTGAGTCTTCAGGTTAAACTAGAACAACTCCATGCTAATTGACCCACGTGCTCAGTGGTCACCATTGGCTATAAGAATCACGAATACCAGGTACAGTATTCATCATCGACTGTGTAAAGGAACAATTGAACTAAAAGGTTAAGTTGAGAATCCCCTACCCCACCCACCCTACCCCTCCCATACAGGGCCGGCTATTAGGCGGCGCATCCGGGGCGACCGCACAGGGCCCCCACCAGCCCAAGGGCCCCGAAGCCCAACGAATTAATGGTTTCATATATTCAAGCCCAACTAATTATTCTTTCAAG
>JAYMTH010001226.1:0-15752 GCA_036897465.1 Pelargonium australe | reverse complement strand
TATATAAAATATAAATAAAAAATATTGATATATTATATGTGTTGATAATGATATCACATTTGGGAAGATAATTTAGAAGATATTTGTAGGGCAATATAGGAAAGTGACATATATGCTTACAGCTTAGATTTGTGAGGATGCTCAAGCCTCAAGTTCCCCTCAAAATTGAGGCAAATCGATCTGAAACTCGAACTGTCAACTTTAGTTTAACCATGTCTTGTCATGTAAACCCGCTCATGTAATTCCTGTTCATCGAGTTTGTTAGCAGTTTTACACGGCAATACACAGTTAACATAATACTAAACTTTCAATAACACTGGCGGACACAAATTCCACCATACATGCAACAACTACATCAAACTCAAGCTCAAGGTCCCCACAAAACCAAACCCATCTCACCACAAAACATTATTTATCATTATCTTTTTGGAATGGCTTGAAGGCAAGAGACAAAGGACAGACCTCTAATTGGGGAGACAATCACCTCAGAACCAGAGGGTCACTTTGATGAACTTGACAATCAGAATTGGGTCCCCTCTCTGTACACACACAACACAAGGTTACAAAACACAATAGCTACAAAATCTGAGGTGACATGTTTACTTGCTTGTAAATTACATGTAAACTATTTACAGTGGTGGTTTAACATACAAATGTCGGTGAATAACTTACATGTATCAAATGTTACGTGAAAATGTTTCCGATCATAGATAGTTCATTTTGGAGTTTGAGAATTCACAAATTCAAACCAAAGTGCACAATGAGAAGAGAAACATGGTTAACACCCCTCGTTCGGGTTGTAAGTTACTGTTTTACAACCCCTCCGAACGCTATTCTCTAACCTCCTACGAAGTACTTTCAGTTGGGAATGCCTCGTGAGAACATGCAAATCAAGAATCAGAATGAGAATCAGATTCCAATTCATCAAGTTTGTACTAAAGTGTTCTTGATCACGAGAACAACTTTAGAACTAGAATCTCATTCTCATTTCCATTCTGGTGCCTAAGAGCGGACGCGTTGAACACTAACACGCGCCGCCATAAAGCATGAGCCTAGGAGGTTCTCTCTTTCTCTAGCACTTAAAAAATATCTAAAGAAATGCTTCAAGTTGTAAAGGAGACAGGTCATGGAGCAATGAAGCCCAGCTGGTTAGGTGGCCAAGAGGAGTTTTCCATTTTTCTTTTCTCTTTTCTTTTCCTTTTTCATTTCTGTTTGGTGAGAGAGAAAAAGAAAATGTTTCTCTTCCCTGAGGCAAACATCAGAAGTACTGAGAACAGATCCTAGAAAAAAGGGAAAGAAAAAGGAAAGGAGAGATAGTACTGAGAGATCAGAGGCCAATGTTATGTGAAGAAGAAAAAGAGAACTCAGCAAAGAGCAAAGATTCAAAATCCAGAACAATAAGAATGGTCATGGATTCTCTTTTACTTTAAGACACTGTTTCATGACCTTTGTTGTCCCATTTCCCAACAATATGCCCAGAAACAAATCTTCAACACAACACAGCACAACACATAAACTGAGCATTCCCATCTGCTTTTCCACTTTTATGTTTTGCATAACTTGCTTGACAAATATTCCATTGTCTTCTTTTCTTTTTCTTCTTTCCCTTGTCTCCTCTCTTCATAGGTCACATTGCACACAGAGTTGGGGTGATTCGTGCGTGTGTGTCGTGTTCGTGTTGAAGGTTGTTTGTGTGTTGCACGACTCAATAGAACATGGCACATTTAGTAATCGTGATGCACAACCCAACACGAACACGACACGTTTAAGACGGTAACTAAATGAGATGTGTTGACAAAGACACATAAAGAATCAAGCACCTATTCTTTTTCTATGAGAAGAAATTTTTTCTTGCCAAGGAACAACAATCTTATGAATTTATCACATTCACATGCATAAATACATATACTGAGAAAAGACTAACCAAAAATTTCATGTAACTTCAAATGCAAGGTAAAATGTATCACCAACTACAGAAAACCTTACCTGCTCCCATATTTGAAACTATAAATGGTCTGAAAAATACCAGCTAATGAGTCCTGTCTACTTCTATGGTGGAGAGCTTGCCAAGCTGTGATCTTGATGTGATCCTGGAAACAAAAATAAAAGGTGTTTACGGCAAAGGAATTGAATTACGATCGACACAGTTTTGTGAACAAATAAATGGAATGTAAGAAAAAACCTCCCAGAAGTTTTACCGTTATCAATCTTGACCACTATAAGTTCCTGGATGGATTGGCAACATGATGGACAGTTATTTGATTGAAACCTCAATGCTTTTGCAGTCACTAATTAAAACAAAACTAATTCTGTAACATGTAACGAGTAGGAAATAAACTGAAATTGACCACTATGGATCTCAAATATTTGAATTGTATATTTCCAATGAGGTATTAGATTCTAAGGGAAGTAACTCTCAATCTTTCGCACAATTTTCCACTTCATACTTCGTTTCTTGTACTTCTAAAAGTTTGTCTCCAGCTCCAGCATACATTTTAAAGCTGATTACATTATCATAATACCAGATAAGCAACGACTATCATCCTACATAGCAACATATCAAGGCTCCATTTGGAATAAGCACAATTATATGAAAGATTGTTTTGATAATTTTACCATGTATTTTAAGTAACTTAAACAATGCATGCTGCAACCAGGAGATAAAATTTCCAAAATGAGTGTTTTGGTTTCTATTTTTAAAAAATTAATGAGAAGTTAGTTAGTGTGGTACTTTTACTCTTGTATCCCTATGTACGTGGGTTGTAACAAACTCAAGGGTACTAACTAATTATAGGGATACTATTGGTAATTAATTTGTGCATAATTAACTTCTAAAAAAGACTTTCTTTAATGCCTTTTTTTAGTTCGATATTTAAGACTTTCTTTCTACCTATAATGTATATTAATCTTATCTCGTCTTTAATGCCTATTTTGACTTATTTAGTGTCTAAGTTTCTTACTCACCAAATTATTTTATTTTCTAGAGTTGCAGCTAGTCATTATTTAAGTTACACATTTTCTCTTTCTTCTATTGTTAATTTGTTTTGAGTTTAACTTCATCTTTGTTAATCTATGCACATTAAGTTGTTGTAGCTTGATTCTTGTTATATGTGTCAATAATTTTCTCACAAAGTTGTGTCTGAACCAACTATTTTGATTCACTATTCACAAAACTAACAGTTCACTCTTCAGCAACCATGCACAAGACCATTAGTTGAACTGTTCCAATGCTTACAAAATTTTCAGTTTATTTAAGATTCTCATAAATTCACCATCTAATACAACCAACCTCCCCAGCTGATGTTCAGACAAAAACACGCAACAAATTGCCTCCCAAAGTCTAAGCTCCTAAATTGCTACTCAGTCCTATGTCCTAGACAAAGTTATTAATAGTTTTAATAATGGCCTTAGGACATAAAAAATGTCATTCTAAGACATCATGAGCACTCACATCCAAATGAAAAAAAAAAAACCCACATCAAACCTCCCGACCAAGTAACAGATTCATAGCATACTCCGTATAGTTAGCTACCTCATTTCCTACTAAAATTTAGTTAAATAAAGGATTAATGCTCTTACCATATGCCCAGAAGGTAAAACAGCTGTATCCTTCAGCTCAGTCATGCAAATCACACGCTCGTTCCCTGGGTCACTATCGTTGATGCTACCTTCACTTGAATGAGCAATTACATGCATCTCTTGTAGCTCGTAGTGAACTCCATCAACCAACAAGATCTGGATAGCCACAGTAGCTTGAAAACATGCCTCATCATCCCTCACAAGGATAGCTTGAGTAATCTGCGCATTAGGAACCTGACAAGGTTCTGCATCCACTAAGGAAGCTGGCAAGCATGATTCTGCAGAGATAACAAAGGGGTACACATCTTCATTTTCTGGGGGCTTAGACAACTAATTCATGTAAAAGAAACTAAGGTCAATGCCAGTTCCTGAAGATTGCAAGAATTTCTGGCCAAGTCCTTCCTGGAAGGGAATTTTCATTGCCATATGGGTATCTGGGTGCAATGGAACAAGTGTACAGTTTTCCCTATAGCAAATTATAATATTGTAAAACGGCTCAAAGCTCAAACAATGAAAAGGACAGCATATATCTGAATCATTTAGAAGAACCGTTTTGGCACATCACCTCACTACAAATCAATACATAATCAAAGGAAAAAACACAGGAGATATGTTCGTAAGGTTTTGAAAATCTAACAATAAGGATCCAATGTCTCCAACCCCCGAAAACCAAAGATAAACATGGATTGTTTACATTTCTAATAACCAATCTAATTTGGATTTCACCCAAATATCTGAGAAGTGAAGTATTAATATCTGGAAAGGGGGGTTTAAATTAACAACTGAAACTTGTTATTTCTGAAAATGCATAAAAAGATCAACCTGTGCACAACCACCACCACTCCTCTATTAAACTACTTGATCTCATCAAACTAACTCCATAAACACAGCATAGGTCCCATTACACAACCATTGCAAACCACCCCATATACGCAGGCCATCTACAAGAGAGCCAATTAACAACCAACACAGTACTAGTACAATCATCATCAAACAATAACAACCATAGCCCACACTTGCACAACTACCATATTCACCACTTTTCCATAAGCAATCATTATTCAAAGAGTTAAATAGTAAATGTGAACTTACAACCAATGAAATCATTATGAAAATCTGAAACTACCTTACCTCGAGAGGTCTTTGTACAAGTACAAATAATACATAATAATTAATAACAAAAGACCTTGAAACAAATCTAAGACATCCCATTCAATGATAACAATGAAACTAAGATCTCTGGAAAAATATATAAGATACCGATACTATGACTTCAAGTCTTCAATGAATAATATAGACCATTTTAAGAATTGGTAATGGACATGGCAAACATTGTGATGCCTTAAGTTTAGGAATTACAATATCTGGTAACAGGTTACCACTTAACCTAAAAGATGAGAGAATTTGCCTCAGATAATCAGCAAGCTTCGAAGTCTGATCCATAAATAGACAAGTTATATAGAAGGACAAGAATTAATAAGAAAAAAACCAGTGCACCAGCACCACAGATGGTGGAATAAAGTTTGCAACATTGTTCATTAAAATTCAACTTACTAAAATTTGGACATCTCATAAAATTAAATCAGTCTATTTGATAATGTTACTTATGGAGTTTACAGAGCTATCTAAGACCTCTATTGCATCTATGATGGCCCTCAATTCTATAGCAATTTGTGAACTAGTGGCTCACCAGCAACAATTCAGGCATTGCTTTGTTTCCCAAATGTCTAAGTAGAATAGGTGTAGTACAGTAAAAAAAAAGAGCCTTAGCATCCATAAATAGAACAGCAAGTAATGGAGTATGCACACTCCCTCAAGTGCACTTATGTATTTAAGAATGGGCATATATATTATAAGGCAGATATGCATATGGTTGGGCTTTGCAGTTGATTGCCCTAGACTTCTAGCAACTTTGTCGCTTAATGGGAGGATAGAAAACTATTTTCTGTCAAAGAACTTTAACTATATAATACCAAACCATATACGACTGCAAGGTCAAAGCAAGTTACTTCAAATCCCACCGATGAAATATTTTTCACCCAAAGCACCATAAACAAAAGTGACAACCTTCAATGAAGTGCCCCAGCAGAAGTTTGTAGCTTGGGTGCTCATAAAAATAATTTCATTTTTTTTTGTTTTACGATAGGCAGCACCACCGCCTCCAAGGCTCGAACTCAAGATCTTACTTAAGGAAGCCAAATTGGTATAATTTCGTTTTACTAACAACTTTGCTCATTTTAGTCCATATCTTTTATAGGGTTCCAAAGCTCTAGTCCAAGGCCTCAAATTTTATTCTGATGTTTAGTTTCTCTACAATTTAATGAATATATAATTCATGTAACTATGTAAGTTTATTCTACATAAAAACAAGAAACACTTCTTACCAAGGGTAGTGGCTCAGCTAGCAACGCATGCTGAGATTGTGGGAAGAGCTCTTTGGTTTGATGCCCACTAAACACACCCACTGGGAAGGACAAAGAGCCTTAATTGTGACTAAGCTCCGAGCAGGTAGTAGTCTCAGACAGTACAACGAACGAGGATTACATGTTGTTTACACTGGAAAAAAAAAAAAAAAAAAAACCGAGAAAATGAAAGAATTTGAGATGATCCAAATTATTTACAAGAGAAGACAACCTTATATATCTACCAGCCAATATGATCATCCCTTAAACCAGAAACCCACTAATAATTTCCACTCAACAACCAGAGACTGCTTAGCAAACTCACATTAGCAACTAAAAAATTACACCTTTAGGTACTGAAGTAATCAATAAAAACTTAAAAACAAACAACATTGAGCAACAGAAAATCATATAATCAGTTCACAAGCTGACGAGCATAATCAAGAGCCAAACAGAAAAAGAAGCAAAACCCATAAATACCTGCCGAGAACAAGAGCATTGTAGGTGCAAGAAACCAAATAGGAGTCGAAATTACTCACATCCAAGCAAACCCTTGTAGTATCTTTGCGCACATTGCCGTCATTCTGAATCATATATTTGATTAGGCGGCGGCGGCGGCGGAGAGCGGTGGTTTCGTCTTCTGGGTTTGGGAAAAGAGGGACCCAGTAGAGTTTCAGAGGGAGAGAGACGATGGTTATGAAGTGGAAGCCAAATTAAGCATTTGGGTTAGTAAAAATCAGAGCTTTTTTCAAGACTGTTGTTAGCAAACAATTTGTTGGCATCACAAGAACTTCACTAGTTGAAGATGAAAATTAGGTGAAGTTAGATTGAAAAAGTAAATGTCATAAACGAATAATTAACCTTGTGTTTGTTAGGCTCAACAAGAACACAGTTACAAAATTAGTGACTTCAAATACCTGTATTTTAGATCGTCTTCGCATCGTGTTGCAAATTGTCAACTCTAATAACGTCAGAAAGTTATGTTTAGTATATTGGAAAAACGAAATGCAACGTTTATTCCAACATTTTTGTTCATTTCTTATGTTCAGTTTAAGTTGCATGGGCAAAAAAGCTTGTTTTAGGAGAATTCACTTTATTTGTTTTCTCAAGTTAGGGGAACGTATTTGAGTCGAGTCTGAATATGAAATGTCGTTGCTAATGCGGACCAAGAGTACCTAAGACGAAAAAACTACGTAAAACTCAAAATCATACAACGGAAGCTGAAGCAGTCGAGTCTGAACATGAAGTGTCGTTGCTCCTGCAGACCAAGAGTACCTAAGACGAAAAAACTACGTAAAACTCAAAATCTTGCAACGAAAGCTGAAGCAGACTAACCGTTTAGCCCGAAAGGTGTTTGGCTATAAAATATGTTAGAATGAGGAGAAAATGAAAATGACAATGTAATCAAATAATTAATGCATCTACATATTTTGTACTTGCAGACCCTACCCTACTTGAATTTATCTTGTACCACCAAAACTATATGTGTGTGTAAGAGTCATGCACGTGACATACAGATGAGCAATGTCACCTCCTTTTCCTGTTAGAGTGGGACTTGCAGTGAAAGCAGCCAATTTCCCAGCCAATGCAGATTGTGATGGTTCCTCATATTCTATCTCTAAATATGTAGATCACTCTAGAGCTGACAATTCAGATTTTGAGTCGGTTTTCTATTTCGTATTTGCGTCGAAAAGACCTAACTTAACCTGAAGAGAGTGTGAGTTTCAAAATATATGAATTCGTGTAGTTTTGTCTTATGTTACCAGAGGTAGAATTCTACCTCGCTAATCTGGTAGTAATCTCAGTTCCTGTCATAACTTTTTCCCAGCAAAACCTTCTCGTCGTGCTACAGTAAATCGTGTGACTGGATTTAAATAGTGTGATCGACAATTTGGATGTGGAGTACAAAAAATCGAAGGAGCAGAACAAGGACATTTCTTGAAAATATGTTACAAGTGTGTTGGGGTTAACGTGTTTCAGAATGAGAATTGCTCAATGTTTTGCTAGCAAAACTAGTGTTCCAGTTTTCGTTCCACGAAGTGTTCTCTGATTATGTTCCATGTACCGAAGCGCTCTACGATCTAGGTAGCTTAGGACCTACCTGACCCGAAAATTGATCAGGTCTATTGCAACCCTAACCTACAAAAAAACAAAGATTGAGTTTCGAGTGCACACGGGTTCAAGTCCAAACTGCTAGCTCTATGCTATTCACACAACCAACTTGAAATTTGGAATGGTTAACGTCTTAGTACACTATCATTTCCATGTAAAACTGAACATTCTAATGATCATTGATAGATAGCAAAAAATGAGGAGTATCCATGAAATCTGGTTGTGGATAACACTGACATCAATGATATTCTTATACAAATTTGTGAGCTGAACCAAGTAATTTGTACAAACAATGATGTAAAAAATCCACCAAAATCTCCCAAGTTTTATCTGATAACAAAGAAAGAGACAATTCCTCAGAAAATACAATGCAAGGGACGAATGAAGTACACAAAAGACCTACCCTCTTAGCTTAACCATTCACAAGGTAGAGAGAGAAAGAGAAGTAGAGAGAGAGAGAGAGGAGTCATGTGACCATATACCCAAAATGACCCTCAAAACCCATTTGAAATTACATCTTTGCCCCCTCATCTTTGCCCAAAAAACATGTCTTTGAACTCTGTTCTGTTATCTTCTCTTGCACAGCTGTTTGTGCCAAGGGAAAGAAAATACTTAACATTTAGCCATATCATACCATCTTTTGCACTTTGCTCTGTGTTTTCATGGAAATCAACAGCACCTCGGTTTCACCTGCGAGCTCGCCGGAGCTATCTCCGAGCAAGAACCACACCCACAAGCACCACCACCACTCTCCTCCACCTCCACACCATGGCCATGCCACTCTTCCCTCCATTACTGTTCTCATCATCGTCATCACAACTATCTCGGCTGTCCTGCTCGTCGCCATTTCTCTCATTACAGTAATGCTCCGGAGACTCAAGTCTGCAAAAAAACATGGAAATTGGAACAATGACATTGGCATCAGCAACAGCAGTGGTAGTAGCAAGTACTTGTCTCATACCAGCATAGACTTCAACTGCAGCCCAGGTAAGGAAACTACGAGAACCCGAAATCTTATTATAGGCCTCGGTTTTCATTTTCCAACAATTTTCTTCGAGTTCTATGTCAGTACTGATCCGAGTTGTGTTTCAAACATGTGGCAGATGTGAAGGGTGGGTGTCTGTATGGAGGCAATTTGGCGCGTGCCACTCGAAGTAGCCGATTCAAAGGAGTTCAAGTGTTCACATACAAGGAGCTAGAAGCGGCCACTGACAAATTCAGCGACGCAAATGTGATAGGGAACGGAGGGTTTGGTGTGGTTTACAGAGGAGTGTTGAGTGATGGAACTGTCGCAGCAATCAAGATGCTGCGCAGAGAAGGCAGACACGGGGAGCGGGCATTCAGGATAGAGGTGATGAGTTCATTTATTACTTTTTGTTTCTAGTTGCTCACTTCTCGATATTGTGTTTCTATTTTCCCACCTAAACGATCTCGTGGTTTTGTTCTTTTCTAGTAATATCGTATACTTAATTAGCATAAACTACAGAAATCAAGGGATAGATGCTGTCTTAGTATAAAGAAAAAGAGTATAGTTTTCCGCTACTAGCATATAATATCTATTGTTGACTTTCTAATCATGTCGATTCTAAGTAGTAGCACGAAGGTTCATATGTGCATACACACGCACAAAGAAGATCAGTTGAAACATTATCAATGGCACTGTTCTATTTATGTGTGTATCTGCATTTACGGCTAACATTAATGACAAGTTGAGAACCTTCCCATCTACATTTGCACATGGGATCTAAGACAAATTGACAAGAAGTGAAGAAGATTTTACTTACCTTGTTTTTTTTTTGTCCTGTAGGTGGATTTACTTAGCCGCCTGCACTCTCCTTACTTGGTGGAGCTACTCGGTTACTGTGCCGACCAACACCACAGGCTCCTAATATTTGAATTCATGCCCAATGGCAATCTGCAGCACCATCTCCACCCGACGCAGGGTCAGATAAGGTCGTTGAATTGGGCGATTCGTTTGAGAATAGCCCTTGACTGCGCAAGAGCGCTTGAGTTTCTCCATGAGCAGGCTAACCCGTCTGTGATCCACCGTGGCTTCAAGGGGAGCAATATTCTTCTAGATGAAAATTTTCGTGCCAGGGTGTCGGATTTCGGATTGGCCAAGATGGGGTCTGACAGGATCAATGGTCAGATTTCGACGCGTGTCCTGGGGACCACCGGATACCTTGCGCCAGAGTAGGTCACCAAGTCCTTCCTCATGCATTTCACTGTCAGCATTGGCACACCAATTAAAATGCTGTGTTACACAAGCAATGCACATGACATATATATAGGCTTAGGTCCCCGTTAGGCTAACTGTCATTTTCTTTTTTGGGGGGAGCTAAAAGCTATGCAGTTACCATATTCAGTGTCGTGTTGCTGTTAATGTCATGCGATTTTTCATATTCGTGGCAATGTAGGTATGTCTCAACAGGGAAGCTTACTACAAAATCAGATGTATACAACTATGGCGTGGTTCTTCTACAGCTGTTAACAGGACGCACACCAGTTGACAACAACAGACCTCCCGGAGAACATGTCCTTGTGTCGTGGGTTAGTACCCAACTTCCATCACTTTTTCTATGCAAGATTTCAAGCTCATTCACATAATATGTAACTAGAAATGTTAACAAGGCATTAAGAACTTCAGAATAGTATGACATCTATACCTGACAATGCGAGTCGCGGTTCTAAACAGGCCGGGGTAAAAAACGCAATTGTTTTTATCAGCCAACTTTTAGTCAGTTCTAACATTTCTCGCCACTTAAAGAAAAAACATCCCGAATTGCTTCAAGTTTGATAAGATAACTGACATGTCATACATTTATCAGGCTCTTCCAAGGCTAACTAATAGAGAAAAGGTAATGGAAATGGTTGACCCTTCTCTGCAAGGTCAGTACTCGAAGAAAGAGCTAATTCAGGTCAGCTTTCTTTCTAATCACAGTTATCATGTATATATTCCAAAATATTACTCTATAACTCATACCTTATTGTTTATATATATAGGTAGCCGCTATTGCAGCTGTGTGCGTGCAGCCAGAGGCAGATTATCGGCCTCTAATGACCGATGTTGTGCAGTCATTAATACCTCTGGTCAAGAACTTCTCTTCTATATCCTCTACTTCTTCTAGATATCTAAATCAAGCGAAGAGTCCGAGGCCATAGGAATTCTTTTACAGAAGTCGCAAAAGTAATATTCCATACACCTGCTTGCTGTTTCAGTTTGTTTATTACCTCACTAAGACCGTCATCTCACATTTCGACAGCTAAAATAAAACAGTTGTTCAAGCCACCCTGCAATACATTCATGTATACCAAAACAGAAGATTCATTCAACTGGCGATAATGGTCACAGTGGCTTGGGCGTGAACTGTTCTGTTGTTGTCTCTAACAGATGAGGTGAGAGTACAGTAGCGATTCTGGTGCAAAATGTAAACGAATAAGCAAGTGCAAGATCATACCTGAATGCAAGCACGAATTAATTGAAGTGAATGGGAACTGGTTGTGATGAATAAGAGCTGTAACTGTGTCCTCTTGTGGGCAATGAGCAACTTGTATAATATAATATTCTGTGGACCAGTCCAGCATGTTGTAGAAAACCAACAAATACTTTATTGCTTGTTTTTCCTTAAAAATAAATTACGATTTAGTTAGTTCAAACAAGATGGTATAATTTGATAGATATCTGTATCAGTACAATTACAATGATACAAATTCATATTTTTTGGAGAGAAGAACTAAGAGATATTTTCTTAGCCCAAAACCACTTTGAGATATACTCTAAAAAATTGCATCATTCCATTTTTGTTGTGTAGAGCATCTGAAGGGACAAAGTAATCACCCAGTTAATTATAGATGAAAGATCATAAGTGAATCTTCACATGAATTGCAGGATTGATTAGCATTATGCTCCATTATAAAACAAACACACAATATGTTTAGAACTTCAGAAGTGTTAAGAGAAGAAAAATAGTAAGTGTTAAGGAATCCCACTTTCAAATCGTCGATACTTGACATACTAAGTTGAAATCAAGTTAAACGTGGTATCAGACCTGGTTTTGTTTGGGCCTAGTGACCCTTGTGTCTTAACTCTCTTCTTTGTACAGTACCCATCAGCTTAAACTTTCATTTATCTTTGACGGAAATACCAGAAAATCTAAATGATGCACACATTCGTCAATTGATAAACAAACGGGGCAATAACTTCCAAACTTGTCCACGATAAAGAAATGGTGGTTCAAAATTCAGTTTGGAATATCTACCTTTAGCACTGAAGTAAAAGTTGAAAGAGAAAGGACCAAGAATCTAGCTTCAATAAGTAGATGCTGATACAGAGCCTTCTTTTTCTGCAAGCAAAACAGTAAAGACAAAAAAAGTGAGAATCCAAGTCACAGAAGACTCTAGGAAGAGACAAAGAGAAGGAAAGTGGAGCAGTTCAGGAATTACAGACCTATAATGCATGCAAAGAAACTTTATAGTAGAGTATCTGACAGTAAATTTGAACACCTAATAAGCTAAAGATCAAATTACAATGATAAGCTATGAATAAGAACAATTATAGATTCTCATTATTGCTCATCTTTTTCTGCAAGAATTCTAGATGTGCACAGTAACAAATAACAATGACCTGTCTCTATTTCAATATCTTCTATTTGGTGCATTGCCTCATATTTTTGTGGAGCAAAATGATGCAGAAAGACAACTAAGCTTTCTGAAGTAATAACCAAACTTCTAATCCTAAGCAAAATACAATCAGCATCAATAGCACATCATGTTAAATCCTTCTAACTGAGTGATCAAAGTACATAGAAATGTCCAGCAAGAACACTGGTGGCATGCCCTCTCTTCCATACAACTCTCTTGTAAAATCAAAACCGGTAGATTGGCATCACCTGCATTTCCTAACCCTATACCTCACACAACTCTTGTAAATCCAAATCCTGTCAAAACCGATCAAAGTCAGGAAGCAAGTGTTATTTTCATTTGTAACTCAATCCAAGGCGATTGCTTATAGTATTCATTCAGTGAAGGGGAAGAGGAAGGAGCACAAGAAAGATTATATGGGAAAGGAACAAGAAACAATTTTGTACTTAATTTTGGATGTAAAAGAGAACTGAATTTTGGTATGAAAAAGAAGCTCTACTTCAGAATGGAAGATTACACAACAGCTACAAAAATACTCTTATTGCAGAGAATACAATATGTACATTTACTCATGAACAAATAATCTAGAGCATGAGAGTAGTTAACTGCCTCTCTAAGATATGTTGCATTGCCGACAGCGATTGTCTCCACATAGGCATTCATATACTGTCACCTTTTCATCTCATCAAGTCCTCATGTGTTCAGTTATCTTGAAGTTCGATAGTTTGATCAACTTACAGGCCCATCTTTAGAAGTCCTATTTACGCCGTCTGTTTCCACCGCACTGCTTGCTTCTCCTATTTTCTCCCTTTGTGTTTCATTGTTCTGTTTAACAACTTTATTACCATACTTGGCAAAAGCAGCAGACAGGGCTGATTTGATAGTCAATTCAGGTTCTTTTTTCCTACGCTTAGTTGCATCATCCTCACCCTCCACCTCTTTGGCTTCACTAACTGCACCGTGTTCTGTGTCGTTCTGAACAGGAGTTTCCACAACAGCAGGACGGGAAACTACACGCTTGAATGGTTCGTGAAAAGTATCATATAAGCGTTTTACCTGATTATCAAATTAAAAAACAACAAAAGATAAGTAAAATAGACAGACGAACTTCACATGGAATCAGACTTGATTAAAATCAGCCGAATGACATTATTTGTAAAGTCACTCAGTCCCGACATAAAATGAGAATCTATATTGAATGTGTCTTCATCTCAATGGTGCATCAGTACCTTGCGCTCTCCAATGCCAGGGCAACGAGCTAGATCCTCCATGGATGCATCCATAATATGGGAAAGAGACTGCAAAATCACGACAATAAATTGCAAATAAATAAATAAAACTATAAAAGTGTAAGCACTCTAATGCATTACTAATGTATGCAAAGACACAAAACAACACCCAATCACCCATACCCCAAAAGTAGAACCAAGGGTCACTACATCAGTCTTGTTCACATGTCGAACTGTTGTGAGGGAATGAGATAGCTACAATAAAAAGAAAAGTAGCATTAGTGCACGCATTGATAGCACGGCAAATTAACAATATGTCTCGCATCTTCAACAATATATTTCTTATGATCCTACATTGGCAGGTGCAAATAGAATAATCAAAGTCCTAAGCTAAAAAAAAATACCCGTGATAAATAGTCCGTATCCATTTGACCTTGGATGAGATCTGCGGGCTTGTTTTCATACACTTTGATAGTCTCCAAATAGCGACCACATTCCTCCAAGCTATTACCATATAACAAAGGGATGAAGTAAATGAGGGACATCAGGGAAATCAAATAGAAATGATACCTGACCACAGAATAAAGTCCTTAATTTGTACAACTGTTGGATTAATTCAGCACTTGCAACAGTTTCCGAATACCCTAAAATGAGTTTAATACTTGAAGTCCCAAAACATAAGGTCATATGTCCTTTATTCATTTTCATGCAATTCCTTAGGTAAGAATTAACAAATAGTATTACATTAAAACAAAATAATGAAGGCAGTTCTATACAGATTTTAGTCAATACACTTATTTGCAAGTAAAACAAAAGAAAAGAAGGAACATACCTCCAAGCACATAAAAGGGTACAATCATGAAGAAGAGATGTTTTAGTAACTTCAAGTAAAGGCTTAACTACATCTTCCTGGAGCCAAAGAGCAAAGGGAAATATGAGCAACAACACCATTTCATAATATACATATAAGCTATCACATGTAAATATCTACATAAAATTCCAAATTTTATCCACATTTAAACTAGAAGAAATGATATTAAATTCATAAAAGAAGAAAAGCCTGCTTACCACGTCAACATGGCACAAAACAACACGAAGTTTGAAGTTTTTTTGCAGTTCCCTTATTCGGTAATACAGGTAGTCTGGATGCAGCAGATGATACCGAAGACTGCATCAAACAGACAACTTACCACAACTTAGTAAACAATGGACGATTCAAACATGAACTTGAAACAATGGTTAACAATCCGTGCAACACAGAAGCTAGTAAGCAATAGACATCATCATGCACTGAACAAAGTCCATAAAGGCAAACAACTTCACTTAACATACCATTCAGTACAATAAAGATTAATCATACACCACAACAGAAATCCACATCAATGAGGTTTCTGACTATCTATCCGTTCCAATGAATTTATTCATATGAGCGGACGAAACATAATAATGAAACATTATCCAAATTTCACTTGAAGAAAGTGGAGGTGGAACCTTAGATAGAGAGCACATGAACTCTGGCCGAGTAAGTAGTCACAGACAATATCTGCGAAAGCCCACCTCACATTCCTGATATGTTTGAGCAATGGATTCCCCTTCTGCACAATTAGAAAAAAGGAACTTGACATTAGGCATGGACACAAGATTAAAAAATTAGTTCCCAAATTGACACTTCACTGAACAAAGAAGCTCACCTGTCTGTGGCTCACAAGGATAGCATTGCGATTCTGAGAATACTGGGAAGCTGAGCCACCACCACCACCAGCAACCCTAATTTTCACTACCACCATGA
>JAYMTH010001225.1:0-15753 GCA_036897465.1 Pelargonium australe | reverse complement strand
CGCGGGCCCGCCCCCTCCCCTGAAAATCCCATGGCCCCCATGCCGCCAACCGCCGATCCCTCGTCCCCTGGCCCACAACAGCGATAATACATGTGGGTCTCATTCCCCTCCATCGTGACAACATCTTCTTCTTCCTTTCTAACGCCATTAACGGCTCTCTCTGCTCTGCTTTGTGTTCTGTTGTACTCGTACCTTCAATCAAAACGTCATTTTCACACCTTTTCACTTCCCATGACCACGAATCTCCGTCGCCGATCCCACAGAAAGACCGAAGAAACGCCGCGCCCCACTTCCCACAGAATAGTCGCCGACCACCGTGCCTCCAAACCCACGCCCCAACCCCGGTCCTTGCACACCGCTTCTGAAAAAACCTCAAAGCCCCACCCCTCACTCCCCCGTCGCCTTCCAACACTCTCCTGAAGGTCCCATCTCCGTCGCTCACTGCAGGAGCTAATCGCCCAATGATCACAACCGTCCAAAACCCGAACTCGAAGCTATCTCTAGAGCCAAACCACATTTTTTCCATTAAAATAAAGATATTATAGATATATCTACCACCACAAAAAATTAATAGTAATTTTCACCACAAAATTAATAGTGATTTTTTGTTGATTATTTTTAAAATACGACGATATAATAACAACATCTACAACAAAAGACTTAAATGTGTCGACTGTGAATTTACAAATTAGAAAACTCATGATTTAGACCCGGAAAACCCATCCTTCTCTCCAAAATAACACTTTTTTTTACAATATGCCACCTCACGATCAGAAGTGGGCACTGGTCCACAAAAGAATAGAAAGGGTCCAAATCAAAAGTGCTATTTCCTATTCAGTTGGTGCCCTTCTGTCTTCCCCCACAAAATCAAATATATCCCCTCACTCCCGTCTCTTTCCCGGTAAGATTCTTCTCTATTCCTGTACTCAAGCTCCACCGATCCACCGCTCGATTTCAGATTCAGGTCTGTGGATTTTAAACCATCAACATATCTGATGTACGCTTATCTCGTCAATGGATTTTTTCTTATCTTTCGATGGTGTTTACGCATATACATACGTGTTTGTTTAGCCATAAAAAGAAGAAGAAGAAGAAGGATTGTGAAGATAATCTGATGATGTTCTTTTGATCTCTTGTTTTCCTGCATAATGATGACTTTTCTTTTAATATTGGGAATGAATGTTGTGTTTACTGATCAGTAGGTTCTATGTGTATCATGACTAGTTTTTTTTTTTTTTGGGTGTGTGTGTTGACATTTGAAGTTGTTTTTTGACTGATGGAGTAATTTAAATGCAGTTTCAATGAATAGTTCGGAAACTAAGATACTTGGTGATCAAACTTTGTTGAGCAAGTGGCACTTAGAAATTACACTTGCAATACTTTCAAAAGAATGAAATAAATTGTATAGTTGGTCTACAGTGTTGCGGGAGGTTATATTTTATCTTCTTATGATATTTTTGGTAGGGTTTGAAAGGAAAGTTTGGTTGAAGGTTGTTTTAGCCACAATGTAATAACAACTCAAAATGAGTGTATTTGCTTCCTTTTGAGAGAAATTCAGCATAAGCTAGTTAGTGTTCTTCGTTTCCCCTTTTATCTATGAACATGATGAAACGAACTCAAGCGATAGTATCTAACTTATTATAGGATACTATGGGGATAACTAACTTTCTAAATGGAAGGTGACACTCATTTTGGTACAAAAAATGGAAGAGAAACAAGATATTCATTTTGGGATGGAGGAGGGAGTATATCATAGTGGTTGGCTTTTGCACTTTCATATATGGATTAGTGAGTAATGTTATTTACAGTGCAAAGCGCACAATGGCGCAAACCTCTTCTGGAGTCACGGCGCAATGCATGTGCCTTTTGAAAATAAGGCGCACATATGCACTATATATATTCTAGGCATATTTTGTAATTTACCATGATAAAATATCATCTAAACAAATCAAAGGGATAAATATGGTAGTTCTAGCTTATAGTGGTCATCGTTCGTATGTTAGAAATTCAAAACCAAAAAATAAAGTATTAAATCTAAATATCATAGTATTCACCCTTTTTGTCGGTGGCTGCGGTGTTGTTGTTGGAATGCTTTTCAATGACTGGTATTTTTGTGGTCATGTAATTATGGATGAAGAAGAATTTGAAATTGAAAATTTTAAAGGCAGAAAGTGTTTCCTATAGGTTGTAGCTCAGAAAGACTGCACGTATTCATTGCCTTCTTGTTTATTGTTGTAGTTTCCTTTATTTATAACCCTATAAGGCGCGCTATGTTTGCACCGCGCCGTTTGCCTCGTCATATGATGCACACGAAAAAAGCGCGCCTTTTTGAAATCACCGCGCCACAAGTAGGTCATGGTGAGGACCTTGTGCCATGGCACGCCATTTATAACACTGTTAGTGACTATAGTTACTGGTTTGGAACCATTTCAATATGCATGTAATTCTTTGTTGCTCAATCGTTTTCCCCCTTATGTTTATTTTTACCTTGATGTGATGTTATCTCTTTGTCCTATCACATAGCTCATTTTGAGATTTCGTCGTGGATAGTTTTCTTCTCTGTTTTACTTTCATCACTGTGCTACATGCATGTTCAGAATTTAGCATTGGTTATTTTTATAGAGGTTCCTCATATGTTCACAATCTCGTGGATGTTTGTCATTATCACTACTAAATCTAACAGCTTCTTTAAAAGTGCTATGATTGGATTCAATGACGAGCGGAATGGCAAGCGATTCTGGAACTGTTCCTGAATATGGTGCAATCTTTATGTCAAACACTTCAACAAAAAAAGAATGTTTCACTCGAAAATTATTTGGGCTTCCATCTTCTCAAGCCTCCTTTGTAAAGCAGGTTAAAGATGGAATGATTTTGTTTTTGTTTGAATTTGAGAAGAGAGAACTTCATGGTGTATTTAGAGCATGTGGTGATGGTGCAGTAAACATTGTGCCCCATGCATTCAGTTCATCAGGAAAGAAATTTCCTGCGCAGGTCTGGATACTTGAATATATGTTTGTCCCTTTAATTGGAATAATTGCATTTTGGGTCTTTCTTTGTTGGATGAACATCTCCTAGTTGATTCTATTTTGATTTCTTTTTTGTTTCTGTTCAGGTAAAATTTACCAAAATTTGGAATTGTAAACCACTCTCAGAACATGAATTCCGTGATGCTATTAGTGATAACTACTTTTCCTCAAAAAAGTTCAACTTTGGCTTGTGTAGGGATCAGGTATTTCATTTTCTCTTTCATAATTAGGCTCCAAAATCTAAATTATGGGAAATTTCCTTGAGAATTTGTTAATGCCTCTTTCTAATATGATGTGTAGGTCCATAGGCTTCTGCTACTGTTCAGTTCGAGAAAGTTAAAAGAATTACCTGAGAGACAATCCACCAGAAGGAATATTGAAAGATCCCCTCCATACTATATGGGCAAACCTAGAAGATCAGTCGATGACTGCAGAATTTTAGAAAGGGATAAAAAAGAAACTATTTATGATGCAGATTACAGTCATGGGCCATTAATCTCAAATGATCACAAAAGGAAAAAAGTACATGATGGTGACATAGAAAGAACTGATTGGATTAAACACGACCACGAACCATGCGGTGAACCTAGGTTTGCTCGAGTGAACCAGTACCAGGGGGATTCTCTTGGGAATTCTCAAAGAGCTGTTGATAATGACTGGTTGGCAGGTAGTGACGTAGTACAAAATGAGTGTAAATTAGAGACTGGACCTGGGCAGTTCATTTTGGCCGAGTATCCTATTCCTAGGTATAGTTTGAGTGAACCTCACAATGTAGCTGATGACAACAGGTTTGCGACTCATGATGATAAGTTAGGAAGTGGATGTGATGGGGAGAATGGTAGAGGGCGGCTCATTTCAACTGAGTACCTCAGTTCAGTTCGCTCCACCCCTTATAGCTTCGAGTGTCATTCCAATCCTAATCCTGATACAGAAAATACTTTTAAGAATCAACTCCGTCCACTTGATTGCCGAATTCAATCACAATTTTCAAACCATGCTAATATAAACTATCACGAAGATGCAATGGCTAGGAGCTTCCCGTCCTGTCATCCACTTGGGCCACCTTCTTCCAGCCTTTCTTACTCAACTTCACTTCAAGATTCAACTGTTACAAGTTCTGAAACCTGTCGCCCCTTTAAACGTCGTTTCCATGACCTTGACTATTCCCATAGTAAAAGTTCTCCTTGTAATCTTGAAGCCTTTGGTGTTAACCTTGATGTCTCATCATCATTTGCTGTCAAACAATGTTCTGATTCAGCTCAAGAATGTGCTCATCATGACAGAAATGCTGAGTATGTTATATTTCTCTCTCTCTTTTTAATTATATATAAAGTGAATAATATCTCACATATGTGGAGCCAAACTATTTCCTTAATAATCTTGAGAACTTTTGTTGTAGGACAATGGGATCCTTCTCCATGGCGTCATTTCCTGAAAAGAGAACAATGGAATATTCTCAAATTGAGAGTTACAGAAGCTTTCCCTTTTCTAAGCCCTCATTAGGTACCATGCTCTATTCAGAAAGTGGAAGTGGGAGAGGTGATAACAAGGAATATGCACCTTCTTCAGTGAGACCCGGCTGGAAAAGTTCTTCGATGTTTAATTGTGGGTATCCTGCTATGCTACATGAGAAATATGAGAATGAGATACCACTGTCTGAGAACAGAGAAGCATTTGCCGCCTCTGTTCCTTTCTTGAACGATAATGAGTGCTGGGGGAAGGATTATAACCATTCTGCAGCCCCAGAAAGTGTTGACTGCCATGAAAACGGTTCTGTGAATTTTAGCGTGCTTAGTTCTCAAAATTCACAAAATGTGAGTACTGACAATCAGAATTTTAGAACTAGTGTGTTTTCCCGCTTAAGTTTGGCCCCACAAGTATATACTCAGCAAAACAATTATTCTTTTGACGAGGAAGAAAATAATATGGACATGTCTGTTGACGAGGTTATGGAAATGCTCCCAAAGACTTGCAACCAAAAGGCCAAGGTGAAGAAATCTAAACATGTAAAAGGAAATGATGATGTGAAGAACAACAGGAAGAAAGGACAGACTACCTCATTCCTCAAGCCAAAGATGCACTGCTTTCCAATCATATCTAAGGATATGAAGACAAATAGTGCATCAAATTGTGATGGAGGAGCAGGAGAAACACCCTTTATGGATTTCAAACGTCGGAGTGAAGTGCGAAAAATTAACGATGAAATGAAAAATAGAGGTTGTATTGAGAGTAATGCGAATAAGGCCTCATCTGGAGAGCAGTGCAAGAGGAGAAAGCTTATTAGACCAAATTTCAGTAAGATTGTGTCATCAGTGGCCAATGATGACAGTGTTCAAAATATACAGATATTATCAGAACAAAGGTCAGTTGTTAAAGACACGAGTATGAGTTGTGAGGTTTTGGATCAAACTCAGGTCATGGAAAACATGCCTTCTCAAAATGTTGAACTGCCACATAAGACGTGCTCAATTGGATGCAACGAGAAGAATTGTGACATGGAAGGAGCAGGTTTGATCTGTGAAGTGGAAATAAGATTTGAAAGTAGCGAGGAAAACCCGAATGAGCATTGTCCAATTAACGGTGAGATGGCCATTGGTGGAATGATGATCGAACCAAGCAACCTGAATTTGAATTCCGAAACTAAACGTGAGAAGGGTTTCAATGTCACTGTAAAGGGAGAATGGGAGGGTGAAAGTTCGTTGCCGTCATTGGTATCTGTTCACAAACAATCTATAGTATCTGCTGAATCTGTGGAATTCTCCCCTGTGCAAGAAACATTTGACCACAATATTGGAGATGCAGAAGCACTGAAAACAGCTCATGGAGGTTGTGCAGTTGATATTGTTGGAAAGGTTGAAAACAAGAACGAGCTTCCCTCAAGTTATATGACATTCCCGAAAATGGATGCAGTTGTAAGCACACCGAGTCCAGATGCTTCTGATAGGCTTGAAGTTACAGAAATATCTCAAAAAATGTGTGCGAAGAATGTTGGAGATATGGAAGCCCCGCAAACAATTAATGGGAATCGAGATTGTGCTGTAGATATTGTTCCAAAAGTTGGAACTGAAAATCAACACGAGGAAAACGAAGATGTCACTGGGCGAATCAAATTCTGAAGATTCTGAAGGCATCGGGGTAGTAGTTGATGGTAACAAAATGATCATTAGCAGTTTATAGAATCTAACTAGCTTTTTTTTTTTTTTGTTGAGAGTCCAGAAACAGTAACTGAATGCTCTCTTTTTGTATGTTTTGGTTTTGTTAGACTACTCACTGTAGCTACATGTTTCCTCAACAAAACCAGGAAACTTCTTTTGATGGACTTATCTCTCACTTATGTACTGCTATATTGAAGTCATGATGCTCTTAGAATTTGTGGTTTTGTTGGAATTTTGTTCTGTTTTGGTTTAATTTGTGAAGTTTGGTTAAATTGGTACATTAAAAAGTTTCATTTGTTCATTACACTGTCCTTGTAAATGTGGATTTGGCTTGTAAAAATTAGAGAAAATGGTACGCTAAAAGGTATGCAAAAATGTTTGTTATTCATATATACCGTCACCGTACAAAAACTCGAACACGAGACCTCAAAGATAATTCAAAACACCTTAACCATTTGGCCCAACATAGCTTCATAGTTTAGCAACAATTCAATATGACCTAAAACTAATTCGATCCGATGTATTCTTTTTGTTCATATTGGATTTGTCATGCAAAAATACGAATCAGATTGAATCAAACAAATGCACACTTTTATATTAAAAATTAGAAAGTATCACTTGATGTAGCGAAACAGATTTGTCTAAAAAGAATAGATACGTCTGATTCAATCTAATTCGCATTTTTGTATGACTAATTCGATTTGATTCGTAAATTGATTGAATCGACTTTAGGCCGGATTGTATTGCAAACGCCTATGGAATTAAATTCAAATTCCCCGTACTAGTTATTATAATGTGTGATGTGAGAAACATTTTATTTTCAGCTCCAAAGAGCAGGGTATCCTCGATTTTTTATTTTTCCAGCTCATAAGTACAAAATTTATTTATTTACGAGTGCCTAAAATTCAGCCAATAATATTATTTTTTCTCACATATATTTAAATGTTTTTTTTTAACCATACGAAAAATAGGACTAGGATTTGGATTTCCAATCAAGCACCTGTGCTGAAGCTGAGGCCTGAGGGTGGTAAGGTTCAAGTAGCAGTAGAGAAGAAGAGTCGGTGATGCTCTCTTTCGACTCCTAAAAATGCTCAGAAACCTCCGATCCCGTCGCCGTCCCCGCTACGGCGTCCAGGTCTGCGCCGCCGTCTCCGCCCTCCTCCTCCTCCTATCCGTCTCTCTCCTCTACTCTCGCCTCTCCACCTCCCAGCACCCCCTTCACCACCAGTCCGTCACCTCCCAGGACGACGTCGTTTTCAACCCCCTCCTCTCCGACACCGTCGACTTCAATTCCCCCGAGGACAAGATCGACGAGCACGACACTCTCGAGGACCAGGACGGCTCCACCGACCCCGACGACTCCGTCCGAGGCGCTTCCCTCAACTTCGACGACGACGACCAGGAGTTCGACCAGCCCCGAGCCTCCTCTTCCGCCTACTATTTCGATCACCTCACCGGCTCCATCCGACGGTCCCTGAGCCGGCGATCGATCGATGAGTGGGATGAGGATTATGTCGGATTCAAGATGGATTTCAGCGTCGATGACCCCAGCCGGACTGCGTTCGCCTCCGATGACATTCCGGTGGACGAGGAGGTGAGGAGGAAGGCTAGCCTGGTGGAGGGGATCGAAGACGCGCTTATGCTGAAAATGGGGAGGAAGGTTTCGCCGTTGAGGGTGGGTTGGAGTGATTGGTTTGATAAGAAGAGTGAGTTTTTGAAGAGGGATAAGATGTTCAAGTCCAATTTGGAGGTTTTGAATCCTCTGAGCAACCCCATGTTGCAGGATCCGGATGGGGCTGGCTTGACAGGGCTAACCAGGGGCGACCGGATGGTGCAGAAGTGGTGGCTGGATCAGTGTAAGAAAGTACCCTTTTTGATCAAGAAACCTTTGGTGCGGTCCGATACTGCCCGTCAGCTGAAACTGGAAGGAAATGGCGGTGGTAGTAAGGGGAGTGGTGGTGTGGATAGTGGTGAGCTGAATGTGATTGCAGGAGATACACAAATGCAATTAAGGGGTGAAATGAAGGGGGTAGAGCGTAGGACTCTGGATGATAATGTGAGTGATGATAATGCTAGCAAGGCTTTGAATTCAAATGCGAGTGAAAATTCATCCAATCAGAGTAATGTGGATGAAAGTATTGATTCTGAGGCTCATGGTGTGTCTGAGTACTCAGGTAATTTATATGCTGATGGCAAGAGATGGGGTTATTACCCTGGTTTGCCTCCTATGTTATCCTTTTCGGACTTCATGAATGCATTTTTCAGGAAAGAAAAGTGCGATCTGAGGGTGTTTATGGTGTGGAATTCACCCCCTTGGATGTATAGTGTTCGGCAACAGAGAGGGCTTGAGAGTCTGCTCTCAAACCATCGAGATGCTTGTGTTGTAATGTTTTCAGAGACGCTTGAGCTTAATTTTTTCAAAGACAATTTTGTGAAGGATGGGTAATTCATAGAACCTATACTTTCCTGGCTTTTATTTTGGTTGATATGCATGTTATCTGTTATGTATACTGAAACAATTCAATTATACAGTTTTAAAGTTGCTGTCGTGATGCCAAATCTCGAGGAACTGCTGAAGGATACACCTGTTTCCATATTTGCTTCTGTTTGGTTTGAATGGAGGGAGACAAAGTTCTATTCAACTCACTATAGCGAGCTTGTCCGACTTGCTGTTCTTTATAAGTAAGCAATTTTCCGTTCATATGATCATTATGTGTCCTACTCACTTGTACTGCTGAATAAAACTATATAACTGAATTTCATTAGTAAGCAAAAGCTGTTCTTTACAGACTTTCATGATTTTACTTTGAATTGTATGTCCTACAAGGAAAGACACTAGGACTTGGATGAACATAATAGCATCAAAATAAATCAAGGAAAATATAAGGATTATACAATAGGGATCAGAGATGAGAACTAGGAGAAAGTTATTCAGGCCAATTGTCTTGGCCTAAACTGCTATAAACTTATTTATTGTCAAGGACCATGGTAGAGAGTTTTTATGATATAAACTTGTGTTCACCATGTAAATGAAGAACCATACTATTTTTGCCACAAGTTATACAGATCTGATGCCACGGGAAGGAATTATTTGACGAGTTAGATTTTCTGTAGGTGAGGGTGAGGCTTAATTTTTTTTTTAATAAACAAAGAAATGAACAGTTAGAACAGTTTCTTCTATGTACATGTGATGCTAAACTTGTTAAAAGAATTTAATAACTCTTTATTCTTCCACTTTATAGCTTCAATTGTATTTCAGATATTGTATATGGTGCATGTATTTAATTGGATCAATCCGAATGAGACTGTTTTGTAATATTTATTCTATCTGGTGTTGATGTATGCCTAATTCAAATGTTCCTTTTTGTCATGTTTTCCAGATATGGTGGAATCTATCTTGATTCTGACATTATAGTGTTAAAACCATTGTCCTCTCTTAACAACACTGTTGGCACGGAGGATTCTCTTCCCGAAAGTTCTCTTAATGGTGCTGTAATGGCATTTCAAAAGCATAGGTACTAACTCTACCTAGTCTTTGGTTGTGGATTAGAATTTAGTTTTACTTTGGTTTATGCTTTGCCGTTAATATGACTGTATTTGGTTTTATGGTTTTATATGTCACTGCCCCACCTTCTCTTCTTTTCTGTGCCATTTTTCCCTTTCATGGGTTTATTTAATGATTTTGAAAAAAATCAGAATTTATTTATATTCAAAATGATGAATAGCATTTTAGTGTCTTTTTATTCTGCATTAGGCACCTTTTATTGCTTAAGGCAGTTTGGTGCATTTAACTTTCAGCTATCATATTGAGCACCTCTTCAGGGCATGCATTCAGTTACTTTCATCCCCTTACTTGCAGCCCTTTCATTATGGAATGCCTGAAAGAGTTCTATGTGTCTTATGATGATACTCGCCTGAGATGGAATGGAGCTGATCTTTTGACAAGAGTCGCAAGAAAATTTTCCAGTAAAGAGAACAAATCAATCAAAACACAAGAATTGAAAGTGCAACCCTCTTTCATTTTTTTTCCTATTAGTCCGCGAAACATCACAAGGTAAAGCTCCTTATTACCTCAATCATGCGTTTGAGTATTTTGAGGTTGTGGAAATCAAAAGCTTGTCTGCTGTTTACTGTGCTTTTTGCCTCTTCTAGTTATTGTCTCGTGCAATCCTATTTTCTCATTTAAATTTTAAAAGAGTCTGGAAGAAAGTTTAGATGCTACTAAGATTGTCAATAACAGAACATATTCCTCGCCAGTAAGTTGATAAAAATTATCCACTTGTTAGGTCACAGTTGACAACATTTATTAATGGAAGTATCCAAAATATATATGTTTGTGTGATAAATAGTTATCATTCATATATTAGATGATTCCATGAATTTTGGTTGTTAAGAAATTACTCTTTCTGTATATATAAAAAAAAGGAATTGGCACAATATCAAGGTTGCTGTCTTTGCTCAATTTGGATCCAACCTTGATACTGCAACTCAGGCTAGAAGTTCAGGAGCACTGAAACATCCACATGAGCATCACTTCCAATTGAAAAACAAGTTCATGTAAATTATGCTGCTATAAATGAATTTTATGATCCAATGCCCATAGACAGAATAGATAATTACCAAAAAGTTCTTCCCAGCATTTTTTATGCACTTCAAACATTCATCAAGTTAATATAAAATAAAGAGTTCCCATTTTACACAACTGTGATCGCGTGTTCAAATAAAAAGTGAGGTAAATTGAATTAACACATTATCGAAAGGATAGAAGTTGGAATTTTCACAACATTGTATTTGCACCTGAAGCAATGCTTAGTACCTTACATACTATTTATGTGAGCCAAAGAGTAAGCAGTTATTCCAAAGCACAGGAATGGTTGGTAAAGCAAGCCCTCAGATAGATATCGACCCCATCTGTAATGGATGAGTATTAGCAAGTACTCCCTCCGTCCCATAATTAGTGCGTTGTTTACTTTTTAGGAAATTAGTTATGCATGGATGATCAATAGTGCTCTCTTTGCTAACTTCTTAATTTTTTTTCAAAACAGAAAGCATGACAATTTTTTTTTTGGGGGACGGAGTTAGTGTCCATAAAGTTAGCAAAATTTGGAAATTGTCAAAGACAACTTTTTGAGAGACTTGGAAGGTTATAACCATTTTTCTGTAGAGGTGGGATCCTTGGTCTAAAAGCAGATCCTATGTATTTTGTAAAGGGGGAAAAGGGCATTTATTTGACGAAGTCAACAGAAGGCATACCGTGATTCTACATTCTCCATTGTCAAAAGAGTATGCATGAATGTGATCTTTTAAAATTTGGAGAATACACAACTTTAAGAGAATAACTTTGATATTTTCTTGGAGGAAACATTATCAGTTGAGAATTTTAAATGGAGAAGTTTTCTCCCGAAAGCTGACTTTTTAAACGTGTGCCCCTGCAGAAAGATTAAATTTTCATCTACATAAGGTAGAGGGACCACATAGGAGTAATTTTTTATCTACCTAAAAATAAATGTTTACTCTTGACCTCAACACGGTTGGTGAGAGATCTTTTGCTTATTTATTCAAGAATCATGAGTAGTTTCTTTGTATCCCTAGTGATGATCAAAGGGCTAAGAAAGCCTCTCAGCATTACCCCTTGTGTTTCACATAAGACTTTCAAGGAATATTCTATATTTCTTGTTCCAACCCTGCCAGTAGAATATCTCTGCGTGTTCGCTTTTATAGAACTATTCAATAAATATGGAGTGATCTGAAAGTTCAGGCTTAGCAACTCCCTCTTCATTGAGTAAGTGATAACTTGGCAAGTGGCACATTGGTTGGTGCACGTGCGTGCTTGCATTGAGTGGTATTGATGACTTTTGCATGGTGATCCCTTTCTACAACTGTATAAATGCGTGGAGTTTCAACCTAAGTCATTTCATTTTATAGAAGATTAAGTTTAGTGTTGTATTATCTCTCACTTGTACCCAATAGGCAATAGAAGACATTAGCTCTCATTAGAAAGAACGTGCAAACCCAAGCATAAACTTTAAGGAGTCCCCAATGCTTGTGCATGCTTGCATGATGAATATTCAAGGTTGTCATAATGACTGCCTTAGTATTGATGACTTTTGTATGGTGATACATGGTTTCATGTTACACAAGGACCGTAGAAATTTCATTTATTCTGTTATTGATACTATATAGTTTGCATGCATGCACATCTACTGCATTTGTTGAAAATTCCTCTTCATTACTTTGTGTTTTAAACAAATACTTATATTCTTCTTTTCCCGTTCCCTTCTGAGATGAAAACAGATACTTCACTGCACCAGCTTCTGTGGATGAAAAAGCTCAACAAGATGCTCTCTTCCAAAAGATTCTGAATGAATCATTCACATTTCACTTCTGGAACAGCTTAACATCTGCTCTCATTCCAGATCCGGAGAGCCTTGTGACTAGGCTTATTAACCAACCATGTATCCGCTGCTCTGATGTATTGTGAGCTTTGTACAACTCAATTTTGTCCAGAAGTTGGTCAAAGAGAATAGATTGGATAAGTACGCAGGGCTAGAAACTTCAAATGTTAGATTCTTATGAAGAGCAGATGCATACATGTGGTTGTACAGTTGAACATAGTGCCCAAAGAGAACAAGCATCAGGGATATGTTGATAAGAAGTGAATTTTCATGTAAAGTGGATTTTTTGCTCCAATGCTGAGAATTCTTTTGTATTCTTGTGAATTTACTTTTTAACTGTCAATCAAGTAGAGCATCTCATACCCGTTCCCCGAAAAGCGACAACCCAAAACTGAGCACTTGCTGTATCGAACCTATGTATTATACTTCGACAATCTTTATATATAATGAGTTGGCACTCTCTGGACTTGCTGTGTATAGATATTGTTCCCAGGACTTGCTGTGTATAGATATTGTTCCCATTGTTATATTCTAAGTTACAAGTGCATTTTGGATGTGAATTACCAGTGCAGTTGCTAAACTGGATCAATGGCTGACAGTGAGTAGGCAACATTTGGAATGCTAATATGTGTCGCTTAGGCAAAGTCGCAAGTTCACAAGGAGCTGTTTGTAAGTTTATAATTTCGAGTTTTATTTGGGCCTTTTTTTATTTTTTTTTATTTTATTTTTTATTGTACATGATTAATTTCTAATGTTGTTTTGGTTGCAGAATGCAGGTAGAAAGAGAAATTCATTTCATCAACAAATACAAGTCTACACTCAAAAAGCAACATATGTACCATTGCAGCTGGCAGGTAACCAATCAAACCTCATTAAGTAGTATTAGAAGAAAATAATCAGAAGAAGCTATACACATGAACTTTTCTAATCCATGGCATTGGGACCATAGCATCTCTTTTTCACAGGGTTCCACACCCATTGCACAAGAAACCTCCTTCCCTTCACCCCATTCACATTATACCCATTTCCCCAAGAATCTTTCTTCACTACACCCACGTATCCACCTCCGCCACCCGACCCATAAACACCTACACACATATCCGCTATCTCATTTGGTGCTGTTGGGTTATCCCCTCCGTACCATGCATTGACTAGCGGATTACTTGACGTTTCTGCTAGTTCATGTGCTATCACACTGATCATTCCGTCCACCCCAGCATCCCCATTTGGTGCACGCATTATGTTGTTGCCTCCATTGGTGCTCGGTGGCGGCTTCCCCGAGTACTTAGGCCACGCAAATGGGTAGGCACACATGCCCGGGCACTGAGTCCCGCTATGGCCAACCCAAGCGTAGGGCACAGTGACCCCAACAATGTTGGGGAAGGTGAAGTAGTGAAACCCACAGACTTCTCTGCAGAAGTCTTGAACTCGAACATCCTCAGAGGTGAGCACAAGGTAAAGGCCACTGTGAGGGTTGAGGGGTAGAGAGTGAGGATACGAGGTGGTGGCGGTTTTGATGACAGATTGAATGGCTAAACGACTGAGATAGCCTCCATGAGAGTAGCTGGTGTCGTGAAACTCCCCGGCGAGGGAAATGCTGTCTGTGATGTTGGATCCTGTTTGGTCAGTGTAGAGCCTGACATTGCTCCACCAGGCAGCAACAGAAGGGTAGGAGGTGGAAGAAGGAGCAGAGAGGGAATATAGGAAATCTCTGATAGTGGCCTGGTGGGTCGGGTTCCAATGGCCATACCAGAGAACATAGAGCTTGATGGGAGATGCAAGGACAGGACCCATATGGTACTCAAGGTCCACTAGATCAGAAGAACCCTCATAGTTCTTAACAGGATTGAACATTTCACTGTCATGGCTCCATGAAAGAGCCAGAGGAGGAGTGTGCAAGCAAAACAGAGAGACCAGCAAGAGGACATTGCTAAACAACAGGTTGGTGTGCATTTTTATTTGGTTTCTAAAATGCCTTTGGTGCTCTCTTCTGAATTGTGACATTGGAGAAGAGGTCTTATAATGGGAAAGGAGGGGTTGTTGGAGAGACAATAATTATTTGCTCCATTGGCTTTGGTGGTAACAGTGGGATGGATGTTTTGCATAATTCCAAGTTCATCATTGTTTGCATTTTTAATGATGATAATATTTTTTCCCTTTGATTTCTTTTGTACTCTGTTATTCCTTTTTTCTTATAATAGAAAAAGATGCTGCCCTAATCACCCTTTAGACACATCTTGTGACTCACTTATTCAAGCTATCTGATTCTTCTCTATCTTCCTCTCCCATCTTTTGAATTTTCAATGAGTCAAGTTTTTTTTCAAAACAAAATATATATATTCTTTGTTTGTGTGTGTGTGTGTGGTTAGAGAGTAAGTTTATGAGCTCATGCTAATTTCATAAGAGGAAGCAACTTGGCGCATGTAGTTGTCTTACATGTCAAATACACGTAAGACACGTGTAAACTTGTGATAGGTGAAAAGTGAATCTCATCTTGTGTTTTTGAGCAACTTTGGTTTTTTAGGGTGGGTAGTGAGTCTCATCTTATGTTAGCTGTATTTGACGATTAGGATTCAATTCATGGGTACATGTGTTTGACATGTACGGTAACTGCATGCATTGATCATTACTTATTGATGTTTTTTCTTTGGTTTTGTAGGTTACAAAGGATTTTTTTTTATGTGAAAAGTTACATCAACTATCATATAAATGGTTCTAGATTTCCCCTATAAAAGAGCAATTGAGTATTTTTCTTTCCCCTTCAATGCTAAAACAAACTTTGATTAATGTAAATTTGCCTCAAATATCACAGTTAATACCATTCAAAGAATAAAAGCAATGCATAATAAATTTGAAAATTATCTTAGTTTGGCAACTTTTTCTATCTTTTCCCATAATGATTGTTTATGGACTTTAATCAAATCTGGACTAATTAGCCCTAATCAGCGCCAAGATTACAAAAGAAAAAGGAAGAGAAAATGATGAGAGTCAACAAAAGCACATGAAATTAAAATTACAAAGGTGAAGTGGTGAACCATCTGGTAAAAAGCAAAGCAAGAGTGTATAGTTACGTTGCCTTTTTCATATTTCTTTCTCGGTAAAATATTCAATTCGGTCCATGTTTCGGGTCAATTTAGTCTCTAAATTTTTTTAACGCATAATAGCCTTGAATATTCG
>JAYMTH010001224.1:0-15754 GCA_036897465.1 Pelargonium australe | reverse complement strand
TATATATTTATTTATTGGTTAACCGAACCGAATATGCATATTACATAACATTTTAATGTTTCAACTAACAAAATTATTATTGTACCACTTTGTGATTAAGCGTCATATACACGCTAGATTATGAATCCTATATTTATAAATTTATGAGTTCGTAACTATATAATTGTGTTTACATATGATGATAAATAGTGTGTAGCGTGTAAGCTATGTAAAAAAGAAGAATGAAATAACAATTGGATATGGTTATAAATTCATATCATTTGAAAACTACAATAGCAGTATAATTTTGTAAAATTGAAATTCTTTAAAAGACACCGACCTGTTATTAATAAGTTTGGTTGACTGACCAATCCCGCCCATAATCTTGAGGTCAGGTGTTTGAGATAGGCTCTCCCACAAACCTCACAATAGTGGGAGTGTCATTAGTTGGACCGCCCTTTATGATGTACTCTTACAAATTCTTTCAAGGTAGCCTCCATTAAGAGTTATTCGTCTGAGGCGTCAAATTTGCAACTATTTCATTTTCTTGATTTTCAATATATAAGCATTCAACTAAAGAAAGTCTAGCCTCTCTCAAGTCTCAAACGATTGTCGAAGTTATTTAATCAAAATTACCGTCTTGTTATCTGTTATGTTTCTTTGGCAGTGGTATAATTGGATTTCTGGTATGCTCAACTGGCGGCCCACCTGTTGATTTCCTGAACCCTGTCAATCCAATTGAGAAGCTAGAAGGAGCTATGAAACATAGAAGAGAACTTAGATTCTACAACTCAGAGGTACTTTTATTTCCTTACTTTCGCTTATTATATCGTCTTCTATTTTATTGAGAGACTAGGTGCAATACAAATTTGAAGACTAAAAAATTTGGAAAATGCTATTTCTGTACAAAGTGATGTGACAATGTACATGCCAACTCTAAAATGTAGAAAAGTCTCGTGTTTTGCTAGGTCGTTAACAACCAAAGTAGAAACACACGACACGGGTTTGGAATGCCATAGAAAATACAAAATTGTACACTTTCCTCTTTCACGTCAGCCTGATGAGAATTTCGTATTGTGATTGGCAGATTCACTCGGCAGCCTTTGCCTTGCCTTCATTTCTGAAGAGGGAGGTGAGCGCTCTCCGCTAATCATCAGTCAGTCGCAGCTCAGCGAACGGATCGGCATTTCCTATTTAGTTCATAGCAGTACCTATTTGATCTGATAAGTAGAGTTTAGCTGATCATTACATGGACATATGTTGCCAAATACATTTTTATGTTCAATTATGTGCCCAAGGATTGGTATTTTACGTAACCGGTTGATAGATTAAACAAATATTTAGTGTGAAATAATGTTTCTTCGGATTTGATTGATGAAATATTGTATTTTCGGGTTGGAATCAGTTATGTTTCGAGTGATCATTGGGAAATATTACTTATTTTTCCTATGTCTTATCAGTTTGAAATTGGTTGCAATAAATTTGTGTGGATTTGTTCGACCCGTTCCTAGAAATTGATTTGGTCTATTTCATGTTACTCGAATAGTTAAAAAATGTTGATCGAGTTTAAGGTTCCTATTCCGAACTGAATTGCCAGCTTTGAGGACAGCTGACAAATCTTAAACTGAAAGAATTTGAGATGAGCCGTTGAAGCTAATAGAAAATGCTCTACACTCCAAGGCAATATTTTAGTTTTTGGGTATTTTCACTCAATAGTATAAGTAAATAAATATAATTCAATGTCGATAAAAAGTTGTAAAGTTTAACTTGATTTTTATGCCAGCAACCTGTTTTAAGCTCGAATTATCATCTTTACATGGTAGAGTTGCCAACTTGTAAGTTTTTGGGTGGGTATGATCGGACAAATCCTCACAATCCGGTATATTCTGTATCTAAAACTGAAATTCGATTCAAAAACCGACCAACCTGGAATGACCTCAACTCGAAAACACAAGAACTCAAGAGCAATTCACACAACAAAGAACGAAATCAACAAAACAGAGATAGGATAAGTTGCCTCAGCTCAACTGAGCTTCCATGACTGTTCCATTAACTACAAATAATCGTTACTAACCATTACAATGGAAAACAATTACAGACTTTGGAGGAATTCAACAACAGAAATGAGAGAAACAAGAGGGAGAGAACAAAGTACACAACATTCAACAACCCTAACAATTCTCTCTCTACTATCTTATATAGTCCTTAAGCTTTGTTGGTTCAGCTCGAGTCCTGCTGATGCGGCATACAGGAATATGCTCGCCCTCTCCTTCATCATGAGCTCCTAGATTCAAGCTCGATAGAGTGGTCCCTGTAACCTCAAGCTCCTCTTGCTTCTTTTCCAAGTCAACAGCCTTAGCAACGTCTATCTCCGAAACGACCTCGTTTCTCCCTTGCTTCCCAACGACATCGTTTGCTGCTTCTTCATTAATGCTTGCTGCGACACCGTTTCAGTTTCTTCCTCAGCCTTGACTTTCTTAGGCTCAACGGCTAGTTTGACTCGCTGAGCCACTCCACAAACTCGAACTCAACCAAAACCGATTTGCTAACTCTACAGTGAACACAGTGCGTAATTTTGTTTGAAGCTCCCACCAATTATGTAACGTCTACAAATATTTATCCAATGGTTAAAGAGCTGAAAACGACGTCGGTTTGTAAATAAATGCTACTCACAATAAATATCTAAAGATTCAGCTTGTGTCCGTTATATCACACTGAATCCGCCACGCGCCATCCACACTCTCCTCCTCCTCGCATTCCATTTTTCTCTCGTTTTCTCGAGAAAATTCGCTGCTCGACCTCAGCCGAGAAAATATACCTAACCGGCTAACTGCATTCCGCACAACCGCGAGTGAATCTTGAGGACATGTATTTCCTTTCTTCTCTCTTCGTTTCGAAATTGATTTTACGGGAAAATTTGTGATGTGAAATGTTATTTTCCGTCAAAACAAACATATACTTCTCTTTTCAGTCTCTGATACATTTGGATATTTTATATTTTTGCCTGAGAAAGCTGTTTCTTTCTGTTCAATATGAAACGTGTTGTCTCATTTCAAGGATGTGAAAGTATTTTCCGGGTTAATTTGTGGTGTGAATTGTTATTTTCCGTCAAAACAAACAGAAACTTCTCTTTTCAGTATCCGATGCGTTTGTGTATTGTATATTGTTTTCCAGAAAACTTTTTCTCTCCGTACAAAAAGAAACATGCTGTCTCATTTCAAAGTTTTGAAAGTATTTTCCTTAGAAATGAAACTTTCTGTTTTTGCCTTTTTCTCTATGTATGTCAGGTAATATTTCTGTTATTTGTATATTTATCATTTTTTTTTGTGTGTGTGTGTGTGTTGAATTGTTTCTTGTTGTGTAGATTGTTTCAGGCTCTCAGTTTACTTGCTTCTCTAGATGGAGTGCACGATGATAAGTACGCTACAAGCTTGTGTTGTTTCTAATCAGAGGCTTACACCTTGTCATGTAATTAGCTTCCTTCTTTTCGATACAGCACTGTTTCTGTTTGTTTGTGAATGTGCATATCATTTACTAGTTCAGGCGATTTTTGCTAAGTATCTATGCCTCTGTGTAATTCTTATCAAGGCTGGAAAAGTTTGATTGAGTCGTGAACTAGACCTTCACAGGTTTTAACATTTCGTCATAGTTGTTAATGTTTGGTCAAACATTGTGTCTTGTTCATTCTAGTGTAGTTCCCTTCAATACCAACTCTTACCACATATTTTCCTGCTCTAATTTCCCTTACAGTTTATATATTGAGGTTTCTAAGATTTCTATTCAATTCTTGAGGTGGTAAATTTTCTGTTTGATAGCGGCAAGGACGTTATAAAAATTATTGCTGTGATTTGATGTTTTAGTTAAATGTCAAAGCAACATATGGTTTCAGCTGTTTTGGTTTTGCAACATGGTATTCATGAGGACAAGACAAATGCATGGCTTTTCATTAGGAATGTAAAAGCTAGATGGTGATGATTTTATGAAATGATTACTCCATATGATTGAACCACAAAGGCCTATCAGCATGTATAGGGAGGGCTATATAGTTTCACAATCTGCTTTGCATCATTCAGCATACCGCTTCTATGTAGTCTGGTTATGAATTAAATGACCTATCACCTTTCTGAAAGTGCATGGGTAGATTCTTTTAACCTATATCTTCTAATTGAACCACTTGGGTGCTCAACTATTCGCAAGTTATGTATTACCTATTATGGACTAAAACACTTGTGAATGATGTGTTTTCCAATTGCAGGTCACTGAAACAGCTGATTTCCAGAAATTCGCACCCTCCAACTTATGTTGCAAGCTTGCATGTCGGCCATGTAGACTTCGAGCAAACCAGCCAGTTCACATTGTTCAAATATTAGCAACACAGAAGAGGAACTTAAGGCCAGGGACTTCAGTTTTTGCGATCCCAAATGAGAATGATGAAGCTGAGAATAGCAGCTCACATATTTGTGCAGATGACCAAATACCAACACCTCTCATAGGTGCGGAAGATGATGCTTCTCTGCTGCTTGCAGAAGCAAACTCCTCTTCGAGTTCTGTGGGAAATCAAGGAAGCCTACTTGACAAGCTGAAAGCTGTTCACTTACATGTATTAGCATCTGAACAATGGAATGCATCTCGACTCAAATTATGTCACAGGTACATCTTTCTTTTGGATCCAACGAACTGCTTATTTTTGTGTTTCCTGCTCTTTTCATATCTTTGAATAACTGTTTTGGCCTTGGACTTCTGAACTGAACAAGCTCACCCTACAAAGATTCACTGTCCAATTATCTAATGAACCACCTAAGATGCACTGTTTGGGAATATTTTTGTGAAACTATTTTGGTGTATGATAATTGAAATTTTCTATTTCCTGTTCAGTTGATCTTATATTATATTTTGTGTTGAAACCCCTGAATAAACCCAGGATATTGTGTTTAGGAATATCTTTGTGAAAATATTTTGGTGTATGATAATTGATTTTTTTATTTTTTTATTTCCTATTCAGGTTGATCATATTATATGTTGTGTTGATATGTTGTAACCCCTGAATAAGACCAGAATATTTAACATCATCTCGTTTCCCACCATTCTCCATAACTTGGAATTCAGGAACCAAATCAATCTTTTGAATGCTGTTTGGCTTTACTATGGTCTCCCACACAGCAAATGTATGTCTAGTGTTATATAGACATAACAAATGGTGCAATAACATGGTAAATCAATTAATTTTCTTTCAAAAGTTTACTGAAGAGATTGGTGCAGTTAGATAATTGGTTGGCATATACGATAATAATTTGGAAGTTTCTGGTGCAAACTGAATTCTGCCTGTTTTCTGGTTCTTCAAGGCTTTCTTCTTTTGCAAGGACTTTACACTAATGGCCTAATGGGGTTTCTGTCCTAACAGAAATTACTTGGTGAGTGCGACAAATTTGATACATTATCTGGCATTGAAATGCCTGGACATGGAGCAGCTCAAAGAAGATCTTTCTATGATTGGCCTTATGAATTTGGAGACCATCAATCCACACGTCCTTTCTAGCCTTACTGCGGGCATTCAACTATTGGAAAACATGTATTCAAACTCGCTGCATGACAGAGGCAATATGAGTGCAAGTTTCTGCGCTGAGAAAAGTTCAGGAAAAGAAAATAATTCAATGAGAAAGAAAGTGTTCTCCAATGTCGAGTTATTGCTGGGGCCATTTCAGGATGCCAGAACTACTCATATCATGGTAACAGTTGGCCAAGAAGCTACAGAGAGTGAAACACTAGTATATGATCTTCTCAAGGCAGGGGCAACCATCTTTCGGATAAATTGTGCTCATGGCAATCAAAGTGTTTGGAGTGAGATAATCAGAAGGATTAAAAAGAGCTCTCAATTGTTGGAGAAGCCATGTCGAATTCTTATGGATTTAGCTGGACCAAAGCTCCGAACTGACAGTCTGCAATCTGGTCCATGTGTGATGAAAGTGTCTCCCAAGAAAGATGCCAGTGGAAATGTAAGCTTCCCTGCCCAAGTTTGGCTGCAACACAAAGGAGCGTGTTCTGTTCCTCCTCATTTGTCTGTTGATGCAGTTCTGTGCATAGACAGCCAGAAATTTCTCAGAAATCTTGAAGTTGGTGATACAGTGAGTTTCTCTGATGCTAGAGGAAAAGAAAGACATATAAAGGTTTCAAAAAAACTCCATGTTTTCTCTGGTACTGGCTTTGTAGCTGACTGTTCTAAGACTGCTTATATTGAGTCAGGAACGAAGTTCTACATTAAGAGACATAAAGGTAAGCATCCTTCTGGTCGGGTTGTGGATGTTCCTGCTGCGGATGCGTTCGTCAGATTGAGAGTTGGAGACCTCTTGGTCATATCAAGAGATAGTGATAGCTCAACTATTCTGTATCAAATTTCTGGTCACGCAGTTGGTGTCGAGAGGGTGACATGTTCTTCCAGCTATCTATTTGATTCTGTCAAGCCAGGAGATCCCATTGCATTTGATGACGGAAAGATTTGGGGGGTTATAAAAGGATCTTGCAGTGACGAGATTATTGTCACAATCACTCATGCTGGTTCACGAGGGAGCAAACTTGGATCGGAAAAGTCGATCAACATACCAAACTCCGAGATCCGATTTGAAGGCCTGACTTCGAAGGATATCTTAGATCTAAAGTTCGTAGCCAACCATGCTGACATGGTTGGAGTATCATTTGTTCGGGATACTGGGGACATAATTCTGCTACGTCAAGAACTGGAAAAGCGGAAGGTTAAAAATATTAAAATCATTCTAAAGATCGAGACAAAAAGTGGGTTTGAAAAGCTACCTCTTATACTGCTGGAAGCAATGAAGTCCTCTAATCCTCTCGGAGTAATGATTGCTAGAGGAGATCTCGCAGTGGAGTGTGGGTGGGAAAGGTTGGCTGATATACAAGAAGAAATTTTAGCAACATGTGATGCTGCCCATGTACCAGTTATATGGGCGACTCAGGTTCTCGAGTCACTGGTCAAGTCTGGCGTGCCGACCAGAGCTGAAATTACTGATGTGGCTTGTGGTAGGAGGTACGTGATCAATCACTTCTGTTTTTTCACTTCTTACTGATGATGTTAAGGTGTGTGGTCTTAAAATAAAGACACCCTAGTCCTTGTTTCCAAAGTGTATTGAAAATACTGTGCAACCATGCCATAACGCAGTAAAAGGCTGGCCCTGTGCACGAGACTAAGGCTGTTCATCGGGCCAAGACCGGACGGTCCGGTCATTTTCTGGTCTGCCCTGAATTTTGCACAACCCTGCTACACGAGACTCACTATAGTGGGGTCCGTTTGGAGGTCATTTAGATACGCAGCCTTCTCCTTGCTATTGCAGGAAGGCTGTTTTCCCAACTCATTGTGCTAAGGCTCAACCTCCCCGCCATACTGCAATCTCATCTCCAAACATTTTTAGAGCCTAAGAACAATAATATTAATAAACTCACAAGTTAAAATGTTTCCAGATCTAAAACCTTTCTTTTTTGTGTCCAACTAACTATCAATTGTGAGACTCACCGTTGTGGGGTCCGTTTGGAGGTCATTTAAGTATGCAACATTTCCTTACTTTTGCAAAGAGACTGTTTCTCTTATTCATTGCACCACGACTTACCCTAAATGCCATACAGCATTACAGCAATCTCGCGTCCCATTGATAGTTGGTTTCCTTTTCTTTTTGCGAATTTTCAATGTTAAATTATATGTTGTGTTCTGTGTTTTTTTATTTTCGCAGGGCGAGCTGCATCATGTTGAACAAAGGGAAACACATCGTGGAAGCTGTTACTACTCTGGATACCATCCTGCACAGCAGTGCTGCCACCAAGATGAAAGCTGAGCTGAAGCCTCTTATGCTGTCCAGCCACACCATGTAGCACTATTCCACTTGCTCATCATGTTCATATGTGCCAGGTAAAGTTGACTTTTTAACGTGCAGCAATAGGTTTCTCTCACACAAGAACAGGATCAATATCTTAGCTTCTGTGAATAGTATTGGTTTAGATAGTGTATCTGCTGGATAGGATGACATGGGAAATTCTCTGTTATATTGTTTTATATTTTGTCGATTTCAGACCTTGTGGCGTTATACCAAATATAGATCTTACAGTAACTAAACCCCTTTTGTTTGCATTCTGTTACATTATAGAGTAGCAATTACATTTTCCCTATATTTCATTATATAAAAAAAACGTCAAATATAGTAAAGATGTCAGAATCTGAAATCTTCTGATTCCAGCACCGGAATCTGAGTTTTCCAGATTTCTTCTCCATCTGGATCAAAGAATTTCCAATTTCTGTCTTCTCCAACTCTGGGATTTGAAAATTTTCAGGTTTCTCCTCATATATTTGAAGATCATTTATAATTGTAACCGTAAGTAATATTGTGCATCTATTATGAATAGACACTCTCGTCTTCTTAACGTACCTGTGTTCTATTCGTATCCAACACTCGGATACTTGATTTTATGAGTCTCTCAAAATTTTAATAATGTTATTAAGCGGACACGTGACCAATCTAAAACACATCGACAAGCATGACTTCATATAACTTATGCGAACTAATATACCAAATATAAATGATAATTTATTATTACTGAACATATTTTTCAATGTATCGTGTCTATGATGTTATAAAAAGTTGTGTGCCGCCGTATCCATATCATGTTGCGTCTCTTATAGTTGTGCATATGAAGGCATTTTATATTCAGTTTCTGCTTGGCAAGTTCACAAAGAATGTCCATATTTGTATTGCTATTTTCTGCTATTTCATGTCATCTGGTCTTTTTTCTTAGTATAGATATACACTAGAGACTTCATTTACATAGAAAAACAGTCATTCCTAACTGCAACTTTAACTGCTGGAGCATTCTGCTTAGTTAAGCCTATATCCTCCCATCTCCGGCGAGCCGACGGCCTCGGGAGATTCTCCGGCACGATGATCTCGAACGACTTGGTTTGCCAAGAAGGGCACATCCTTCTGTCACTCCATTTGGCTGTGGACACAGCTTTCTCATAACCTGATGGTTCTGCAAAAAGCTGCATATCCATGTGAGTATGATTTTTTGCAATTACAGGCCTTTCTGCTACAATAGCACTTGCATCTCCCATTTGTAAGCCTATTATCATGCAAGAAGAAGCCAAGCTCACTGCACATTGGTTCCTCCATTTTTCACTTCCCCACCTACACAGTTAAGATTAATTTTGAGAAAAAAGTAACATAATTTACTGACTTCTAGTGTTCCTAGGTTTGTACACATGTTGCCCAACTAGGACAGATCCATGTATATAAAATACATGTACTTGAAACACGTGCACCAACACCTTGTCTAGAATTTGTGCGTCAATCGAGGCATCAATTTTGATTGGTAGTGATGATTGATTGATCTTTCATTTAAAAGGGCGGCTTGGTGCCAAAAAATCTCACGTTACAATACTTTGCTTGTAACGAAAAGATTGTTTTTTCTGACTCGAACCCGATAACAAAAGCTTCAACTTTCAAGGAACATAGATTAAGTATCGACATACCATGAGATCTGTGTTGTTGTCCTTGAAGTTGAAGATGGAGGTGGTGGTGAGAGGTTGAGACTGCATCGAGCTGTGATGGCCATTTCTTGTTGCTGGCAAATAATATAATAGAAGAAGAAGAAGATCGTACAGTGCTCTCTCTATATAGATATTTGATACAAAAACTTAATTTGGTTAAGAGAGAATCTATTGATATTTATTGGTAGTGGTTGGTCTGGTTACGGTAGAGCTGAGTGAGACTCCAAGGTTGGCTCTTTGTGAGTATATTCACTAATGTTGCTTGTTTCCTTAGAACTTGGTGGGGGTGGTTGTTTTGTTTCTTGGACCCTTTCTAAGACAAGACGGCCACGCCTCCACAACTGTAGCAATGTTGGTTCATCTAACTACTCTGTTGATTGAGTCTTAAGTCTGATCTATTGAATTGTCAATAGAGAAAAAAGAATTCTAGCCTAGTAGTTACGGAGCGTTGAGACTCAGCTAAACCAATGAGGTGTTGGTCGCCTCACGATTTAGCACTTTTTACTTGTCCGGGTGAAATTCTGAGAGTACCGTTTCGTTTATTTTGTGTTTTTGTGTTTTGTATGAATCTCAACCAGTAACGTTTTGGTTTGCCCAACACTCGTTGCTCTTTTGGTAGTGAAGGAAGTAATTTTTTACCGGTCAAATTCAATTTTGAGAATGTTTCGTTTTGGTCTTATAACTATTAATTGACTAGTCAAATTTGAAAAGTAACAATTGTGTAGTTGAGAGAAGTAGCAGCTATGTCAATTTTGTCCATTTTTGTTAATTGTTTTACAAAATTGTATTATTCTAAATTTAACTGATTAAAGTGTCACTTGTAAAAAGAAAATTCTAAATTTTCTAATCTAGGGTCAAGTAGACATTTCAAGGCATTCTGAATTGTCGACTCTAACATCCTCCGCAACCATTTTTCATTGTGCTTTGTTACGCACTTTCGTATACAAACATGAAACGTGTAACTTTGCAAAAAACACGAAACAAACACAACACGCACAGGAATTGCAAGATCCATTTTGGATAATTAAAAAGCAACGGTTCAGTTATAGTACATACTCTTATACTGAGAGGGACTCAATTGCAGCTATAGCACAGCCAAAATCACTTGACAAACAACAGAAAAATCCCATATACAACACCTAACATACACAAAAAGACCTCATACAACAAAATCAAAGCACATACACAACAAATTATACAACAAAATCAAAGCACATGTCACATTATCGATAGCTAGGATCTGCAGGCTTCTCTGGCAACCTTGCCTTCCCCGCACCATTACGCCTCAAAGCGTGCAGCGCATTAGCAGCAAATCGCGCTGCATAAATGGTGGCGCCCAGGTTTGGCGAGCTTGCATCTTGCAACTTGTTCTCCTCTACCCGAAGAGACTCTTCCAGTTTCTTTCTCTTATAGCACCGCCAAGTGGCCTGTATGAAACGAGCTGCCCAGGTCCGCCATTGCAGCGAGTAGTACCTGACGTTGTGGCGGACCCGCTTGCTATGAAGCCTGCGGAACTGGGATGCTACAAACTGTAGATCATCTGCCATTAGAGCAAAGGCTTCCACTTCTCCGATAGCCCGAACGGTTCTGGTGGAGATGGGGAGGTTTGACGAGGAGTGGTGATCAAGAGCCCATGTGAGGAGCTCTTCACCACAGAAATCACCGGATTTGAGATATGAGGTTCTTCCGCCATTTGTAGTCATGCTCAACAGCTTCCCTCGTACGACGAATAGCATTTCTTCGACTCGGTCTCCCTCCCGAAACATGCAACTCTCTGTGGTGTAGAGTACTGGTTTGAGACGGTCACACAGTGCATCCATCAGTTGTTCGTCCATACACTCAAACAGTGGCACCTAAATGCATACAAGAAAACGAGTTAATAAATCAAAGTGAGGAAAAATGAATCTCAGCCGAACCGATAACACTACTAGAATTCGCTTGATCTGCGATGAAATCTGCGACAAAAGCAAAACCGTCACGGATCTGCCATAGAGGGATCGTCGCAATCGCAATGCTGCAACAAATTTACTAAGAAGAAACACCATCACTAATGAATAGCGAAAACAGATATAGCAATAGTTTTTTAATCGTCGAGACATATCCGTCGCTATCTACCGTTTCTGTCGCAAAAAAACATGATCTGCGACGAAATATTCCATTGTAGATCATGCGAGTTAGTGTAGTGTAGGTTGATGTCAGCTCATGTACTATCACTTACACCCACCACAATGACTTTGTGGGCTCGGAACGCCCGCACGGATATATTTTCTTTATGTTTTGACCGAATATCAACCACTAATAGCTTGGTTGAGACTACATGCTCTCAATCAACATTCTACATTTATAAGAGTGAATAGAATCAATCTTCGTCCATTTTTTCAAACATTGGCACCCAAAATGCATACACAAGAAATCGAGTTTGTAAATCCACATTCTAGAATTATACAAGTGCACAGATTACTATTTTAGTGACAAATATATAATGAACTTACTCTCATGAGCAGTCCCATGCAAAGTTCGCGCTTTATACTCATCCTCAAATCCCTGGGAAGATCGAGAAGCAAATTTTCTACATCGACTCCTCTAGTTTTGCGCCATTTGTATTGTTGGTAACTCTTGATCTGCTTCTGAAGATTCTCAGAAAGCAAATGGAAGGACATCCACTGTTCTATATCTTGCCCTTTCAACCTCATTTCTTCCAACCTAATCGTTTTCGACTGTAGATATATCTGTTTCAAAACAAGTTCAAATTATATAGGAAAAGTCTAGGTGCACAAAAACAATTGCACAAGTAGAGCTGGCAATTCGTGTCGACACACACGAAATTAACATGTTTCACACATTTAGTAGTCGTGTCATGTTCGTGTTGGGCCTTGAAAACACGCAACGACACACATTAGTGTATAATTGTTAATAATTCTAACAACTTGTCAAGTGTGTTGGTTTTATTATGTTGGATCGTGTTCACGTCGCGACTCATTTATTAACGTGTCGTGTCTGTGTTAAACTGGTCAGATTACTAAATGTGTCGTATTCGTGTTGAGTCGTCAACAGTCAACAGTCAACCTTCAGCACGACACGCGCGCACGAATTATCAGTTCTATACAAAAGTAAAACTTGAAGGCTTAGAGCATTAGACAGTCAATAATGCCCCACTTTCTAGTTAGAACCTCACAATGGCCATCCCTAGCCCCTATTAGTTAGAATCTCAAAAGTTTATAATTGCAAACCATAATACATTAATATGTACTAATTATAGTTCTTGATAGAAAACCAACCTGCATATTTCCGATGAGAGCTATGAATAATACCAAGCCAGAGATGGTAATGAAAACGGCAAAGCAATTTTCCCACACATATCTACTTGTTTTGAGATTCTGACCAAAAGAACTGCAAACATGGAGCAACTATAACTCATGATAAGTGCAAATGTATATGCAAACTCCAAGTTGAAATTTAGATGCACAACCTCAGACTTTGCAGTCCCCACCAAAAACAGTGAAAGAACTTCTCCGGGAAATCTGTGGACTCCACAATACCTGACTGAAGTGCATCGAGGAACATTCCGAAATCGAAAAGTGATGCATTTGGTGTCTTTACAGGACACAAGTCGTTCAAGTATTTGTGATCTTCTAAATTGCCATCACAATGAAAAGAACTGGGGATGCATCCAGAATGACTTCCGCAAGCTTTTTGCCAGCATGTGGTTTCTCGCTCAATGGAAAAATAATACCATGAGGCCCCGAGCACCTATGAAACAAGCCCGACACAAATGATAAGAATAAGAACAGTTTAGAAGATACTATGTTTCTAAGTATTTATAATCAAAATTCAAAAACCAACTAATTAATAACCGAACCATAAAGTAAAATGAAATTTGAAAAGGCCCAAAACATCATCTAAACGTACAGTCTGAACATGACCCAAAACAACGTAGTACCGAAGACTATGACTTTTGCTTGCAGACCTGTTCCGAGCACATAAGAATCTGACCTAATTCCTACCTACTACTACTCTCTCTAGACTATCTACTATTACTTCTCTCTCTACTACCAATAGCACAAGTCTTCAAGGGCCAAAGAAAACTTGAACCCGTGTATGTATGTGTAGACTGTAGAGCAGACAGCTTAGTTCCGATCCCACAGGCACCCAAAATCCGACCCTTTTGTAGATTTGGGCATCAGAAAATAGATCCGATTAGTTTTCAGGTGGGTCGGGTACGGCATGGAAAAGTGCAGATCAGATTGGGCAACCCACTCATTTCAGCTCTATCCATGTATGTGGAGATCTAAAATTCCAATCAATTAACCTCAGTAAAGCAGCAACTACAAAAGCAAAACTTACATGACTAGCAAGCAGGAAAAGAAATAGATTGAATACGGCTTTTGCCCATGCAGTTTCAGTGAGTATGCCGGAAGTCCTTTTGACCTTTTTATAGAGCGGGTAGATTCGAAAGAGCCTTGGCACATATTGGAAGAAAACGAAGAAAATCAACAAGTTCCTCAAATGCAAAACTCTCGAGCCTCTCATTTTGGGAATGACGATTAAAATCACTACCTGAAATGTTTGAAATACTATTGGAATCATGATAACAAAAATAATTGATGAGATCATATTGAATCAACAAACTTATAAAAAGAAAATGTCGATTTGCGTACCTGTGGAAGAGGAAGAACCGCAAGAATGTCAACGAGGAAGTAAGAAAAAAAGTATTTTCTTGCACTTCCAAAACCAGTACGAAACTGAAAAACAATATTGATTATATCACAAATATCTATCAGTGAGCGAAGAACAAGAGCTGTGAACATCAACTTTTTGTCCAAACCAAGGCACTTCTTGTCATCTCTAATCACCGGGACGTAAAAGAACAAAGGATCCAATGAGACTGCAATGACATTCAAGATTAGAAGAATCTTACTGAACTTTTTAAGCGATAGCTCACTTGGGTAAAGAACTTTCTTCACAAAACGAATTTTGGAGTCTCTATGAAACTCATCTATAAATAAGCTCATTATCGTCAATTCGTCACGTTTGCCTGAATAAGAAAAAAAACAATAGCAACAGAAAATCAAGAGACTTAATTTCAATATAAAAAACTAGATAGATCCCTTAAAACCGTTTCCTTGAGATACCATTTCAAAAAGCTATACCCTCATGACACGAGAATCAAAACTAATCAGCTAACCCAGTTGATTCAAATACTTGAACGTTAGGAATGATAAAATTCTAGAGAATTGATTCAATTAAAAGGTAAGTTTACATATAAAACTGCCTAACATAGAATTGTATACTCTTTAACAGTTTAAGGGAGCAAGAGAAAACAGGAAAGACAATACATTAACTTAGAGTTGGCAATTTGGAACTGAGCCACATTTTTGTAGGTACAGTACGCATAAATGGACCTTTTTCGGGACAAGACGGGTTTACCATGGGGAAATTTATGGTTCAGGTCGAGTTTTTCGAGTTCGGGTCAAAATATCTCACCGGGATCCAGCCCGGTGCTGGTTACTGATTTTGGATTGACTTTTGGGTTTTGGGTGCAAAATGTGCAGGATCATGTGGGTTTGCCTGGCCCGAATATGGATCAGGTTCCGGGTGCCCGTGTTTGGACCCAGATTGTCTCTCTAGTTTCAGGTTAGAGCTATTCAACCCAAACATGAAATAACAAAAAATCTGAAACCCCTATATCTACTTCTCAAGAAAATGGATTTTGATAAAAGAAAATTCAGTAAAACAAAAAATTGACAATCTTTGGAAACTACAAATTAACAATTAACTTCAACCAAATCCCTAGAAAATCAATCATACAGAAAAGAAATAAATAAATAATCCTCTACCATCAATTTCATGCAAATTCAATGCAAACATTTCAATGATTCACTGTAAATTTAACCTAGACTGAATTAAGAGATTGTGTATTGTACTGTACTTACAGTGATTTATTTTTTTGCAGCTACAAAGTTGTCAGAGTCGTTGTAGAAGAAAACGAAGCTTCAAATTACACTATCTATAGGAGTCTGCTCAGCGTCGGAGAATCATTAGCAAGAGTCACTCACTTTATTTACTTCCAAGAAAAGAACGAGCCGCCAAAAGAGACCAGAGGGAATTACATAAAAATATCTAGGGTAAATAGCAACAACAACCCTTGGACTTACCGGATTTTGGATTTAGCCCTTATTTAGCGTTTTGCCTAGTTTTCATCTTTGGACTTACCATTTTTTGCAAAAAAAT
>JAYMTH010001223.1:0-15755 GCA_036897465.1 Pelargonium australe | reverse complement strand
CCCCGCGGCCGTGGCCGGCGCAGCCAACCGCGGCTTGGACAATACAACAATTTACTCTCCCGAGCGAGCCCCATCCTTCTGGCTCGCTTGTCCCAAAATCTGAGTCGGTTTCACCACCGCTTGGGTCAAAAACCTCCACACTATTCGCCATTTCCTTGCTCCCCCCTTCTCTGATCCCTCCGCCGGAGCCTCCAGCTCTACCCCTCCAACCTCCTCCTCACCGATCACCATATATTCCAGCCCCCTCACCAGATCTGCCTTCGCTTCCTCCATTTCCGCTCCGATCCGCAAGGTTCTCTTCGGGTTCGAAACCACCGCCCCACACTACAAACTACTCCTCCCTTCTGTCACTGCACCTCCATTAGAGGCCTAAACACAGAGCCTTCTACCGCTACCTGCTTACACACCCCCATAGCTGTCGCTACTGCCTTGTCGCCGCTACTGCCGTACACTGCCGCTTAAAAACCAAAACCCTACACACAATCAGCGGGAATGACCATTGTTTGACACATATATTACATATGTGTACTTTATATTTGTCACTTAAAACAAAGTTATCCAGAAGTTTGTTTGATTTTGTTCTGTAACTTTTAAATATTAATTTTTTCACTTTTTATTTTATTTTGTTTTCAAATGGTACTCGTTTGTCAATGGCGGAACAAAGAGTGCATACACCAAGAAGGAAATAAAATTTGAAAATGCAATGGCCTTTCTTTTACAAGAGTGATGATTGGTTTGCACGGAAGAATGATATGGGGAGGTGAGTTGTGAAATAACAAAGGAAGCCAATGTTGGAAAGTTGATCGCAATTAATGAAAGCCTTGTCGTGAGATGCGGCGACAGTTACGAGAGCCTATAAAACACGAGGATGTTAAATGTCGATCCACTGATAAAAGAAAAAGGAGAAGCTTGTTCGTTAGGGGAAGTGTTCAAATGAGTGAAAAAGCTCACATTCGATAAAAATAAAGTGAAAGTCTACACATAATGATGCAAGTGAAACTATAGTAATAAGGTTGATCATTTAGCAGTGAAAACTCAAGCCAAACCCAATATTGAAATTTAACATTAATCACTATTTTTTTATTCACCTTTTGTTACCTTTGTTGATGATTTTGTCACTATGTTTGGAAAAAAAATCAAGGAAAAGAGAGTGGGAAAGTAGAATTCTCAAGAAGGAAATTCGGCGATGGAGCTCCGCCGTGCAAAGAGAGATCAAGGCCGGAGTTGTCGTGGTCGTTCCTCGAGATCAACGGCGAGGACCAGTGGCTTCGACGTCTCGACCGACGAGATCGAAGGTGAGGACCAGGTCTGACCTCGCCTCCGATCTAGATGACGGCGACCTCTCGACCTCCTCGCGATTCCTTCTTCTCTCTCCACGTCAACCCGCTCGCCGGCGACTCCAATCAATCCACAGTGGCTGGAATTGATCCTCCGCAACGGCGACCTCCGCGAAGCAGAAGGAGTGGCCGTCGATCTCACCACGAGGCAGCCACCAACAAGGAGTGAGCTTCTATCTGTATAATTTTTAAAAAAAATTTTAAATTTTTTGGTAATAATTGGTTCATTAAGTGTAATTTTTCGATAATATTTGGTAATTTTTAGTTCATTAACTTTTTTTTGTGATGATTTGAAGTTTATTGGGATTATTACTTTTTTAATTTTTTTTGTAAAGATCTTGTCGAAAAATTTTGAAGTTTCCAGCGAAACATGATGAACATGTTCTTGATGAAGAATAGTAGTATAGTGAAGGGCAATTTTAGAAATTCAAAAAAATTATTGGTCATGTGCTTGACACATGATTGATTTTTTTGGAATATTTTGTTAAGTTTAACGAAAATTTTAGACGAAAAATTATCTGACACAATACAATATAACTAATAATTACAAACTAAAGTTCATAATAAGTATGTGTAAAAGGTGTAAAATACAATGTAGGTATGTGTAATTTTCCCTTATTTATATGGTACCTCTTTAAGTCCAAACGTTATTGTCAAAGAAATGGTGTGGTTGAACCATCTCCATGTGGCCAGCATAAGTCAATGATAAGTACTGACGTGGCAAACCAGTGGATGAGGTTTGTGACTCAACTTTCATCTACATTACAGGTTTCACTTATTTTTCATCCACTAAAGCTTACTTCACCATCCAAATAATATAATTATACATCACAATATGACTCATAATAGCTGCCACATGGACATGCCATGTCAACAAACAAACGTTGCGTTTAGTACGCATCGTCTAGTGGTCTTAACTAAACAAACAAATATTATTATAAGTTGACATTGTGACGTGTCCTCAATAATTGAGGCGACACAAATTGACTTGCTCATTTTATGTTCCTCTGATACAAAAATTGATTACACTTACATGGGCAACTATAACAGTTCGATATACACAAATTAAACAAAACCATAACAGAGATTAATACCAGTTGGTTGGTGTAAATCATCTCCCCAGTATATGTGTCACCTGTTAGTTGCCTTCTCCTTGCCTACAAAAGCATTTATCTTTGAATAAGTTGGCACATGATTAAAAACTAGGTCACATAACAACACTACTTACCAAATATGCTTGATTTGATAGGGAACCGAAGGGACGAGCCTTTGGCTTTTGGCTCCCGGTTTTTACTTCCCTTCTCTACTTTCGCTACATTACTGCTACTCTCTCCGGTTACAAAATCTATTCCTTTCTTCACCTTTTCATGATAAACTGCAGGTGGCGCAAGCCTCAACTGAGGCAAGTTCTCTACCTGGACTGATCTCTGCTTTGTCTGAAGATTAGATAATATCTCAAACTGCACAAATCCAAATTCGATTCACTTGATCAGATCAGATGCCAATTATGATTACCAAACAGTAACACAAAACTGATTTACCCTTGATATTTGTTGAAGCCCGTAAGGATTCTCTGCATCACTTTCGTGCCCATGTAGAGTCATGACCCCTTGTGCTTGTTGGGGTTTTAACGAAATCCTATTCACTAAACCGTTTTCGGTGGTAACTGACTTATTTCTAGACCTCTGACTGTTCTTCTTAGGCATACATACAGGACACCCTGAAGAGGAGCCTCTACTTGATGCCTCGTTGTCCAAAAGTTCGCATTGAAGATGAGTTGCATGGCCACAATTAAATATTCGAATGCTAGAACTAGAGGAAGTTTTCGAGAAAAGGCAATTACATATGCAACATATTAAACTCCGGGGTGCGTATCCATGAGAGGCTCCTTTTTTTAGTATGCTCATGGTATAGAACGTATCATCCTCTATCAAGGATTTGGCAGTGTCCTGAAATTAAAGAAACCATTAGCTACTGCTTTGCAATTAAAAACTGGAGAAGGGTATAATGTATTCATATGTAACCTAATAATAGTATCACATTCCTTAATAAGCATATCCAGTAATTAAGCATAACCAAAATACACACAATGATCAATATAAGGATATATGTGATTTGTAATCTGAACTAGCTCAGAAGCTTGTTATACATCTCTACAAAATAAAACATGTGAATTTGATGCATAAGCTATAAGGCGTCATCAACAACTATAAGAAATAATTTTCAAACATGTTCTTGCTAATGAGGTAAACAACTAAAAAAGATCTTAAGGATTGGAAGTTCATATTAAGAATGAACAAAGTTTAGCAAGTGATATCAGAGAGCACAAAGAAAAATCAAACAATGCAACCACAATCTTAAACCCGTTAATTCATCCACAAGACTATTGATTATGCAAACAAGAAAATATGAAGTTGTAAAGTAGTTGTACCAGAATTCTCCTTTCAAATCCATATGTGCCAAGCATCCCCAATATGGTAAGTTTAAAATCACCAAATTCCTGGCTGCCATTATCCGAGAGGAGTTTCGACATGATAGTTGGAAGACGAACATATCCTATCATTCCCTCAACAATCTCTTTAATAAACTGAGAAAACAATTTCCTCAAGATATGAGCACTTCCTAGGGACTTCGAGATTCTCCACTTAATTCTGCATGCCTCTATAACCTCCTTGGAGCCTAATGATTCAGCTATCATCTCAAGACGATGCTCTTCCTCGGGTACAATTTTATCATGATATGATTCCATCAGAGGCTCACAAAAGCTGTGTGAAAAAAATTAGTGAATAAGAATATGAATGTATATAAGTTGTAGACCACCAAAGAAGTGTATTTAGCATTATACAAAAACCAAACAAGCAGGAATTAGCCAAATACTGTAGCAGATTTTTCAATCTTCACATCAAAGAAATTTTATTTTTTGCTGGTGAAGTTTAAGTCTCTAATTCTACATTATAAAGAGGCCAAATACTCAACTTTATTGTCCCTAGCAATTTTATTTCCTTGTTTCTCCTTTTCTATTTTTCAACCTTCATATATTTTCCTATGATAAAATAGTCTGACATGTAGCATCAAAATATTCACCTCCCCTGCTAATGATACTCACATGTACGTTTGTTGGAGAAACTCAAAACTATGAAAAATCATTCAATTGACACCTTACATAATGCAATAGATAGCCAACTATCAGAATGGTCTTAGAAGGAACCAATGTCAATTTTCATGGATCACCCTAATCCAAAACCAAATGAGATGGGGTAGCACTAGGAAGGATAAGATTGGAAATGAAGCTGTCTGAGCATGAGTTGGGCTAGCTTCATTTGAAGATAAGATTAGGGATAATCACCTAATGTGGTTTGGACATGTGCAGCGTGGAGAGATTAGTGACCCTATAAAAAAAATGAGAGAGTAGGCCTTCAGAAGAAACTAAAAGGATTAGGAGTAGGCTGAAGTTGAGACGGAATAAAGTAACAACAAAGAAACATGATAACACACGGCTTAACAGAGGATATAACATCTCAATAGGACAAATTGGAGATCCCAAGGAGTTTTTGTTCAAAAATTTATGTAGCTGACCCCATTTTTGTTTGGTAAATGGCTAGGTTGTTGATATTTATCAGCATTTACCTTTAATAGCATTGCATTTGAAGTGACTAACATTACTGACCTATGTGATGACATCTATTGTGCAAGAAAATATAACTGAAAATACACTTGCTACTTCACATTAGAGATGAAAACACAAAAGAAAATGGATTTGCTTCAGTCATTTTCCACCACCCCGCTTCACCTTGTATGAATGTTAGTATAGATACTTTGCTTTAAATACAAAGAAAAAAAGTTGTCTTCTCATCTTCTGTTATATCATGGTTACTTTGTCCAACTACTGTTAGTGCTGCATTCTCTGGTGACTGCATATTGCCTTAAATTAGTATAATTAAGAGAAACAAAAGTATGCAATGTTAAGTGTCTGTAATTACTAAATTCATAAAAGGAACATCAGCCGGAATGACTGGAAACAATTTTTGCAGTGGCTAATTCTTGCCTTGAATAATCTTCATCTGAGACAGTAATGTACAGAAGATCATGTATAACAAGAGAGAAATATTAAGCATCATGAAACGATGATGGCATGAATAAAATATCCAACATGTACCTAATTTATGTTGACTTACGTATCAAGTAATTTGAACCAGAGGGTCTCTGACTCCTCAGGATTTAAACGAGGGGTGTTCCTCTGGCATAGTCCAATACAAGCATGTAAAATATCGCGTATGACATTAACCTGCACTCCAAACATCAGAAATAATGTAAGTTTGTCCAGTGACCTTGCATACAAAAGAGCTCACTATATTTTCCAATTCAAAACAACCAACGGACCTCCTTTAGTTTTAAAACAGTGTAGAAACTTTCCACTCCTGCAGAGCTGCTTGATGTAACATTAGAAACTACACTTCCCACTACAGTTTCAAGTTGAATGAATTTATCATTGAGGCCTGAAAGTGTAAGCAAAAGAGCACTTCCAACATCACCAACCCTTTCCAATAAAAATGCAGATGCATCTATGATCTCATATTCCTGGCATAGGCGTAAACAGTGTTCTACTCGGTAGCTTTCAAAAGTCTCCAAGAATTTGAGAACAGAATCACGTTCATATTGACACAACAGCTGCAAAAGTACAGAGTAATTAAAATGAGGTTCGAGCGGAAAAAATGCACTTAAAAGACATCTTAATATGGCCTCCCAATGAGCAGAATAGTGCAATGAAGTTCTGTTTTTCTTTTCCTGTGAACCACTCCCAACCAATGCCTAGGAATATGTTCATTCGAACACTTTTTCTAACCTTGTTTTCTGAGATATTTAGATGACAAATAAAAACTTACAAAGGTCACCCGCCCTCAAGTGATATCCAGAATCACACATAAGTAATGTGCAGCCGATACAACAGTATAGAAACAAACAAACGCATAAACCTCAATGCATGCTGTGCAGGTACTCACCTCTAGATAAAGCTCAATCATCTCATCAGTTACATCAACAGGATTATTACGCAGGAACTTTGGAAAATCAGAAATTCTTCCCAAGTAAGCACTGAGTACTTCTGAACGATCCTTCACTCTTCTTTCAATAGGAACCTCCCCAATGTAATCTTTTGTTAAATAAGAGAAGTTGAGGGCGCCAGATAGATGAGCCTCAATGGCTGTCTTCAAATAGAGGAAGAGGCTTTTTGGATGAGACTGAAGTTCAGCAAGGATATGTGATCTTTCTTTCACGAAATGGTCAATGACCAAAAAAAAGGCACACTCTCTTCAAATAATTAGAACAACATAAAAATAAAATCAATTAGAGAGGTAATAAGTTGCACATTAATAAATATCCAAGAAAATAATAATCCAAAGAATACAAAGGTCCACAGGAAGTCTAGGAATGACCTAAAGCATTACCTGCTTAATTCAACCAACTGAGGAATACGAGAAATGACTGCTGAATGAAAAGTATCATATTTAGAGTCACTCAGCTGCAATAAAGTATGGTTGATGAAGGAAAAGGCATGAATAGGTTCATCCACATCTTTAATATAGCTATCCAAAGCAGCAACATACTGACATCTAATACTATGAATCAAGCCACAGACCTGAAACTCGGAAACAGCAGATAGCATGAAAACCCAAGATAGATTAATCCAATTATTGAACAATGCTCACTAAACAACATCATAAGAAGAACATGATAAAGTTACCTGGTAATATTGTGCTTTTTCACATAGGTGTAATACATAAGATGCATCCCAATCAGTCTCAGGCACAACTTCAAGAAGGGAAAGCAACTGCCTCTCTCTCTTTTTTGAAGTTTCGATAGTATCAGTGGAACCCCGTGCTGTCAAATTATTCTCTGATGTCAAGTACTCTAAAATCTGAGTCAGTACCCTTTTTGAGACACTAGCCCGTCTACACGCAACATAGAATGCAATGAATTCAAACAGGTGACCTATGTCCTTCTTTGAAGGCCATATCTCCATTGATTTGTCATCAGTATTGCCAGATATATCCATTTGGGACATGTCCATCTCAAGAATATGAACGAAGGCATTTACTGTCTCCTGAACCAATGAATTCTGAGTTTCAACCACTGAATTAATTTCTTCTTTAGCCACTGTATTCTCTTCTGCAGAATCATATGAAAGGGAAGACTCTGGGTTATTATCTTCAATGAAAGCACACCGCAGAACATCTAAAGTAGCTTCAGTGTCTAACTCTAAGAGATAATATAGGTTGAGATATGTTGTTGATAAGCTTGAAATTGCCTTCGAATTCCTGGCATCTGAATCCTCTAATAGAAAGTGGACCAGTTCTGTTCTAAGAGTTGCCAAGCGCGAAGGAGGAAGAGCTCCATGCCCTGAAAACTTGACGCGAGTTTCAGAAACATTACACATATAAAAGGGAAGAAAAGAAAAAAAAAAAAAAGATCTGCAAGTCATACTGTTTATTACACAAATTGCACATATCATGAAGCAGGTTAGTTTTCAAGCTAATATATTCCAGTGTTTGCCACTGGTTTCAGTATACTGAAAAAGCACACGATCCAGTAGGACCAAATAATACACTTGCTCTTTTTTTTTTTAAAGTATATACCTAGCTCTCTATTATAACCATCTCAAGATGAGCCCAGATGCAAAAAAAATTGTTCAACTGATGCAATTTAATATCTTAGATCTCTACCTGGTGGAAAAGCAAGACCCAAAAAGCAGTACTTCAAATATACAAGCATCCTGTACCTGTAAATATCAACAATAAAACGTAAACACTTCAAAATTAGAAGAGTAACGACACAAGCCAATGGGTGATAAAAATATGGTCGAGATTAAGATTTCCGATGGGATCAAAATAAAAGAATAACTTTCTGCCAAGCACTACCAAGAATTCCAGCTCAGAAAAATCTAAGAGAATTGAATATGCAAAAACTAAGAATTTGAAACTTAAAGATAAAGAAGAAAAAATTAAAAACATAAAGAAGAAAAAGAATAAGGCAACCGGCTAGCTTCTTAGCATGTAGGAATTATCTGTCTGGACATCCCAATCGGAAGCACATAGTCAAACTAGTAATCTTCCAAGGAACGTTCTATTTACTCAAAGTACAATTCGTAAGTATGCATGCATTGCTTCAAACATGGATCTTATGACTACTCTTTCGTAAAAGCATGAGTTAACCCCCCCTCTATAAGAGTACTTTCTATCAGCCACATAGCTCTCTTCACACCCATATATTTACTGCTTGAATAGGTTAGTTATTCCATTACAAAAAAAAACTCCTATTTCACGTGCTTAACTATTTTAGACCATCAAGTTCAGTTTCAGCCAGGCTAATAAAAGAGAAACATATATCATCTAATAAGTAATAAATTCTAATCTTATTAGAACTACATCTTCAGCAACCTTTATGTTTTGCCTCAAGACAATTTCTGCTCTTAAAAAGTCCATGCTAAATTTTTCCACAAGAAGTTCTCAGCTACATCAAATTTTAGTAGAAGCAGGCAGCATAGAAGTGTAAATTATGGCAACATTATCTATACTGATATGATAACAGTAGTGAAAGGACAACAAATGAAGGTAAGAAAATAAGTATTCAAAATATTCCCACAGTAAGAGCAGGAAGTAGAAATCAAAGCAACATACCCAAGAGCAGAAGCACTTTCTCTCTGACTATTTCGTAAAACTACCAACAACTCCTCCAAAGGTGCCCTAAAATCATCCAATCCTTTATTGAAAAGATACACCAAGGCACCATATAATCCATGTTCCCTGCATAACCTGACAACCTATAAGAAGAACCAAAATAATAATTCATCAGTCATGTTGACATTTTAACAAATGAAACTAGGATTAGAAAAATGATAACATATTTCTCAAATATCCAGCCACAATGTAACCTGATTAAAGTCCAAGGAAGCAATGTTCATGTGAAGGACACATTGCTCGACTCGCTGTAACCATCCTTTGCTGCTATAATGCTCCACAAGGGCTTGCATAATCTTTTGACCACCAAATGGGAAAAAAAAAAAAAAAAGACAGTAAAAAATTACAATCTATGACATGGTTACAAATAAGTAAAGCTGCTTAAGCAGTAGGCAATACCTCAGGAGGAAGAGATCCTAGCATGTCCTTCAAAATATATGGCTCCAAAAGCTCCAAAAATGTATCTAGGTAAACATAATAAATAAAACATTAAACAATAATTGTCAGCGTAAAAGAAAGAAACGCACACAAATGGCATTAAATAATGGAATAAATTACCCTCTTAAGAGACAACTAAACAGCTTATACCAATCACTTGGAGATTTGAAATCTTCCAAATAGAAATGTAAATCACAATAAACTATAAACTGTCTTCTCAAGTTTGTTATGCATCTTATTTATTGAACATTTAAACCAGGAGTTTGCTCAAATGCTTACTTGGGTTTTCTTAAAGCTGGAAACTATAAGCAACTGATAAGCTAAGATCTACCGATAAAGGAAGTTCAAAGAAAATTATAGTACTTAAGAGTAGAAATCAGAACTCTAAACACCATATATGTATGTAAGTTGTATAAATTCTCCTACAAATGTAGGTGGCTTGAGCCTGAAGATACATTCACCACCACCATTCATAAAGGAATATACATAGGAAAATAAAGCAATAACTATTGCACAGTACACAATGTAAAGAGAATTTTCCAAATATTTATTGCGTGGGTCAATTTTTTTATACTTATATTGGGGAATTCCAGATAAAGATATAATAAAAGGAAAATTTACATCCTTAGATTGCATGACGGCTGTTATACTACCCACGTAAAAGAGATTGTTGGTTTAGACCCTTCTGATTACACAAAAAAATAATAAACAAAGTGGTTTGACATCTCGTCAATAAAGCGCAAGGAATGTTATGTAACAACGATTCAGGTAACAGAATTGACATTGAATTTCAATTCCATACTCAAATTTAGAGTGAAGTGACATTTTCTGTAAGGCCTGAAAGTTATAGACTAGAAAAAAGTCCTGTGCATGATACAACCCTTCAGCTTCTACAGGTATCCTTAAGGTCATACATTACTACTCTGGTACCTAGCCCAATTTATCCTAATACGCATTCTTACATATAGACTATGCCTCTTCTAACTTTGTTCACATTCTATTTGTGTATCCTATATTAAATCTTAAAATGAACTCCACTATGTATATTCAGTTTCATCACCAAGGAATGTACAAACCGTTTTAGTAAATGTTCATCTATAGTGATTAAGAATTGCATAACTTTGAATTATGAAAGGACTAATCACTCAGCAGCATCAAATGATTGCCATACGATACTTCCATCTCGCATCTAGAAGGAATATTACCCAGATACCAAATCTTTCAGTTGTTAAACAGCAAAAGTGTAAAAATACCTCTATGTTGAACAACAACGAATTTGGAGAAAATTTCATCAAAAAGAATGTCAGTTCTCTTGATATGGACACAGAATTCTACGGCAACACCACCAACGCGGGTAAATTGTTCTTTAATTTCTACAGAATCGCCTCTACCCTTTGAGTCATCCCCTTCTGTTTTTTCAATCTGATTGCAACATGCCACGGAAATATAAGAAAACACTTCATCTACATACGACAGAAGCAACTCTACCAGGTAGGGCATTATGGCCTCCTGTACGGCATCCAGAGTTCGAGGAAGGTCAACAACACCATGAGCCTGGCCATCATATAGAGTAATTGCCATGTTCAATGCACCCATCCAGTCACCTGCTTTCCGCAGAACCTGAATCCGTTCTTTCCATGGAAGAAGGCGTGAAATAACAAGATGTGTGGGGCCAAGTATGTATATAGACGCCCCTCTCAAAGCCACACTACTATGATAAGCTTTCTCAGGGTTTCCATAGACATTAATGAAGTTAGTATGATATGCAATAAGATCATCTCCAACAGAACCATCAATGGCAAAACTTGTTTGGTGAATAACAGTTCCATCTTTTGCAAACAAACAGAGTTGTCCAGTCAAAGTGAGTACCACTAGCATCTGGACAATTTAAGAACCATCAATTAACCTTATATTAATATGAAGAAACAAACCATGACAGTAAGCAGAAAATTCGCAACAAAATAAAAGGCAAAGAAAAAGTGAACCAAAAGTATAAATGACTAAAATAAGTAAATAGCCCAGTATGGACAGAAGAAAATGAATATCCATAATATCCTTTATTGTAGAACACACAATATATATACCTGATCATCCAACCAGGCCACACCTATTGCTGCACTGTCAAGTGACCATTTACCATACACTTTTAGCTCTGACTTGACCAATTTTGCAACCTGAACTTTCCGATCCCATGCAATTGCAAGCAATGACACTCTCTCTGCTGCTTCAGCAGGTGTGTTTTCTGCAAGATATTGAAAATAATAGAAAGCGCCCAAGATCATTTTATACCAACCACAAAAGGCAAATATATATGAAGAGTAAACATAATTTTCAACAAAATGGCAAACCCTACCAGTAGAAGAGCTACGTGATTGTGTGATGCATTTCCACGCAGTGTAAGGCATGGAACCTTCACGAACCCCATCAGGCTTAGAAAGTTGAGCATACACTTCCAAATTAGGAGTAAGCCTTACCTGAATAAGGAATGATATTTCAATACATTGTGAACCAGATATTTTTCAACAAGAGGAAATAACAATTCACGAGATAAAAGGTACATGGAATTTGCGCAATCATCTGAGGCTTCATACCACCAGAGCAGTTTGATGGGTGACAAATATGACCACACCTTCTTCGACCAACGAGGAGCCTTCATTGAAGAGTTTCCAACCTCCATCACCCCCAACTACACCTCCCATCATGCTACCAATACTGCTGGTTGAACCAGCACCATTTCCCTGAGTGGACAGAGCAGCACCTCCAGAGACTTCATCAAAAAGAAGAGGTGAAGCTGACAGCACAATGCCTGTTCTTTGTCCATCTAGAAGACACTTTTCAATCAATAAACATAATGTCACTGATTTGGGGAATATCAAGTATCAACTATCATATCATAATAAGCACACAAAGCACAATGCTATGGACAGAAATCACTTATTAATGCACAATATAGTTACCTGTGTCTTGATGGTAAACCTATTAAGCAAGGGAACCACAGAGAAGGAATGTAACAGAACCAGACCCTTGCTATCACCAGTAACTGCTTTAAATTGACGTGTAACCTGTGAATCCTGGCCTAGAAACAATGCATGCACCACCGGTGATGTATGCTCTCCAGAAATAACTTTTGCTGCTGATGACCTTTGAACATCCCAAACTGTAATATGACCATCACCATAACCAGCTAATAGTAGGTCCCCTTGCTGATTGAAGCACATGGATGTTACAGGGGCATGAGACCGATCCCCATATAAACCAAGCATCAGCATCTGAAATACACAATGCATAGTTTAATAGGCGAATTCAATATTGTATTTATTGTGTAGTAAAATAATTTTATTTAACAAACCAATTATCCATTTTTGTTATTTATTATCAAAGATTTTGGGTTGTACACTTAGTATTGCTTGATGTCAGAAGAAAAGGTTGAAATTTTTCTTAGGAAAAAAAATGTTCAATTCTGTATGACAAATAAATTTGTTGTTCATCTCATTCAAGAGGCAAAATTCATGATATGCCAAAAAAGAAAGGGGACCCAATGCATAAGGCTCCCACCACTATGGAGTGGTCTAGGAGGGTCCTTTATGTATGTCGCATAGTCTTTGCTTTTACCGAGAGATTATTTTCCTTACTCAAATCTTGATCGCAAGATCAAAGGCAAACTACTTATTGTTCCGAAGTCTCACCCTCAAAATTCAATGCATATCAATTGCATAAAAATTACTCCAATTGATATTTTCTTCTATAACCTAAGTGCATATCTGACATGTGATATGTGTAAGGATATGAAAATGTGTTCTATTGATGTGATTTGATAGTATAAAAGAAGCCATTAGCAAGAGTTGACTAATATTCAAATACGAAATAGGAATAGCCTAAGGCTGAATATATGGTAATAATCAAGCAATTCAAAATATTTCATAATCAAGAAATCCTATAAATCATGAGATTCTAAATATTTCAACAATTTCAAATAAACTCTTATGTGAATATAATATATCAGGTATTCTTCCAAGTTGTCTTGTAATATATATTAACCACCATGTAATTATGCATTGAAGTGTTTCCGTGCAGAAATAAACAGGACCTGCATGAAGTTTAAAGTTCCCTGGATTAGTCTGTCTTTGGAGATTGAAAGAAAAAAACAGTCATGCATACATACACTTTGACCATCTAAGATCTTTATGTAGCACAAGTTATTCCATTCTAATGAACATTAAAGGTACTTCTTCCTCAAATGTGCTCGCTTAAGTCCACCCAATACATACTTCTGAAATCATATTTGAATTTTAAGAGAATTAAGAAGAAATATTGGGTATAATATCATTCTGAAAAGCTGCATCAAAGATACAAACTATTAAAAGCAAACATAAAATAACCTTTGAATCCATATTGTCAGCATGATGAGCAGAGTGTTTGCAAGGCACAACAACAATGATCCCCTTTGACATTCCAACTGCGATATAATTAGAATGAACTGCTAAGACTTGAGGGGAGCCATGATCACGTCTGAATGCTTGAGATGAAATGGTACTTGTCATAGTATTGTTGGCATCGACATCAAAATATCCCAATGTAGTAGACCCTCTCCTAACACCCTCAAGCCTCATTGGTTGTGCAGCAGCACCTTCTTCCCAATGCAAACCAGTATAAGCCTGTTTCTTCTCAAGCTCTTCAGCCAACTCAAGTGGTTTCATGGAAGATCTTGATTTCTTTTCTGCTCTTTTACTAATCATCTCAGTCTCCAATTGGCCAATTCTTTCTTCCACCAGCTCTGTAATGTCACTTAGGGAACTATTAGCATCATCAACAATAACTCCATCATTGTCAATTGAGGCAGGGGGATCCTCCATAACCTCTGTCTCTAAAGTTGGCAATATCGAATCTTCATCCATCTTTACTTTCTGATTGGACCCATCTTTAGGGGAAATACCCTTTCCATTACAGCCATCAAAGGCCACAGGAGGATCCTCTTCTGCAGAAGTAGACAGAACATTTATATTTTCAGCAGCATTTGAAGTTAAAATCGCACTACTGGCATTTGAACTCGAATTCTCCTCAAAACTAGGAAAAGAAGAGGCCACTTGAGTTTCAGAATTGAAATTTGATACCAAAACACTGGTGTCAGCCAATTCTTCACCAATACGACTAATCCCCGAGTCTTTTACTTCACTATCATTCTTTTCTTCCATTTCTGCAGTTTTAGTAGCAGAAACTTCTGCATCATCAAATTCACGCTCCAAAATCCCATCATTGGCTGACAACTCAGAAGCAACATCTACTGGAGATCGCTGTAAATAATCATGCATTCTCTCATCATCTACAAATCTCTCCTCCGACTGTCCAATTACTGACCCAACCCAAACCGAATCACCGTTGGAAGAGCCCAATCCATCACCAACAGTCTCAGCATCATCCCCAACAGCAGAACCTGATTCTCCACTTTCTAGTATCTTATGCAAACCCGCGATCCCTGACCTTCTCGACTTGATTGCGGCCGCGTGAGGCGTCGGCACTGATCTAGAAGCCGCAGCCGCAGCCGCGAGAGCGGCACCAGGCTTGGCATTCGGTTTCACCCCGCCAAATAGCGACGGCAGGGGACGCGAAGAAGAGACCCTCCAGAACGGATCTCCGGAGAAGTCAGCTGTCCTGGCCCGGGAAATCGAGCTCGTTCTTGACTGAACCGACCTGTCGTCCAAGTCGGAGGGTCTTAGGGTTTCGGTGGACTTCTCGGAAGCGGCGTCGTTTTGGGGGTGAGAGCGGTGGTGCAGGTGCTGTTGTAGGTGTGGTTTGGGAGCGGTAGAAGACGGAGACGGTGGAGAGGAGGAAGAGGTGGAGGAATCGGAGTCGTTGAGAATTTCGTCAACGGTGCGGCGAGGTAGTGAGTTGAGGTCGTCGTCTTCGGAATCGGAGTCGAGGAAGGAGTCGAGGTCGAGCTCCATAGGAGACTTGGTGGTGGTGGAGTTAAGTTTCTTGGTCATCGCTGATGTTCAGAGTTCATTAGGCTTGCTTGGATCTTCAGGTATGTAGTTGATGACGATGTGATCTCCATTCCAGGGATCGTTAGTTCTGAGTAGTGATGTTTGTAATGAAGCTAAATTACGCAATGTGGCCTGGGCCGGCCCACTTTTATTTAGATATACTTTATGGTCCAAGTATCACCCAATGTGTACATACATGATACAACCTTTATTTTTGAGTGAATTGTTTTTATTTATTTATTTTTTTTTATTTGAAAGGAACCTCA
>JAYMTH010001222.1:0-15764 GCA_036897465.1 Pelargonium australe | reverse complement strand
GAAACTCAATTATCAATTACAAGGGTCCTAACAAGATGTAAACAAAATAACATTAGGATCTACACAAGTAAAATCAGATCTATTATCTGTCTACAAAAGAGGAGGTAGCCATCCTTTTCTCCTTTGTTTCCGGAATAGCAAGTATTTAGAAGTTTTTCGTGTAATGATTCCAGATAAGAAATGAGCTTAGCTAAGTGTTTTCCACTGAAATCGATTCTTTTTAAGATGAGACATAAATGCAATTCCAAAGACCAACCCAGAAAACAATGCTAGCCACGAGACTTCCGTCAGTTTACGGGTTTCATACAAAGTGAGACATCATGTCAATTTTGTATGCATTCTTAAGGGGTTTCTTTACTTTAGAGGAAAAGAAACAAGCAGCTCTAAGATATAAATATACTTGACCCCTATACTCTTACTTTTCTTGCCCTACTTACTGGAACCATTTGAATAAAGGACACCGGATTCTCTTGACTACTTTATGAAACTGAAAAGGTTAGTTTATCTTGGCTGAACGAAGTGAAGAGTAATGCTTTAGTTTGGCTCTGAACAAAGTGAGGAAGAAAGGAAGTAAGAGCTCGAACGAAGTGAAGAGGAGGGTTTAGATTGAGTTTGGCCGGGGTCTAATCCCAGTTTTCCAAGCGAGGTTCCAGCCGGCTAGGGTCTCTTTCTTCATTGTTGTTTCTTATCTGTCTCTGTCCGAATGCCAACAAGAATTTATAATAGAAGTGTGAGTGAGAAAGAAAGGAAACAGAATAGCAACTCTTCCTTATATATAGCCCAACATGCTATACGGAGCCTGTAATAAGGCCTGTTCCTACTCTCCTCTATTTAATACCTATACCAGTAATCTTTGTAGCCCGGATTCTGTGTATCTTCTTAGTCTTACACGCAAGCTGAAGCCCAACCCGGTAGAGCAGTAGGCAAAGTAGCAACATGTACAAGGTTAAATACCGGTCTTAGATAGTAGAAATAGGCAAGATTTATCTTGGAATGTTAGGAGTACTTGGATTAGAGAATGAATGACTTACAGATTTCTTATTCATTCAAGCAAGAATGAGTCTTCCAGAGGGACCTCTGGCTTTCTTAAGTATTGGTTCCTTGAAGTTTTGCGTTTTAATGCTTATTAGCATTTCTATACGGGTATCTGTATGAGTTAGGGCTCCATAGGTGGGCCAACTTGTGGGTACCTTTTTTTTATTAACTATTTTTGAAGCACAGCTTATTTATCATTTATCTGGAACTAATTCAAGAACCTAAACTATATAGTATTTATTTCTTGTATTATATTAGGTTCTCTATTATTAGGAAGTATCCCGCCCTTTATTATAACTAGGAGTTTTCATATATTTAGCTATCACTCTACTCCGGCGCTTGCTTTTAATAAATTAAATGAGCTCTTTCTTCTAGTGTAGTATTAAACCTTACTCGGTAAAAGCTTAAGATCTCTGCACAGTTAAGGAGGAGCTAGTTCTAGCAATTCAGATCAGGTACACTGTGGAAAATTAGAAGTAAACCGATCACTCTATAAGCGCACCCATTTTGCGTGGAGTTGGTCACGTATTTACAGTGATAAAAATAAGTCGTTATATTCTATTACTAATTCGACGAGCGATATTCTCCTTTGTTGATGCCCATGGGTCCCTTTTAGTTAGTTTAAAAAGGGGTGGGTAGGTTGACTTAAGTAGGGCTCATTAAAGCCCTCTTAAGCTTTTTTCTTACAATTTAGAGATAGAGCCGCTTAGTTAAAAAAGTAGTAAGAAAGCTTTTAGGTACTACGCAGTGTTTAAGGCCTGGCCTATAATGAGGATATTCTTCTGTTTTCTGATCAGGGTAAACGGTAAATCAAAAGCACTCTCCTAGTGTGACCTATCCCCGAAAAACTAGATTGAAAGCCAGAGTTCTATGCGGTTGCTTGCGTTGAGTATTTGCTTTACTGGTTTGGATCCTCAGGAGGACCCTTATTTAAGAATCGCTTTGTCAGTGTCGTACTGTACCAGAAAGGTTCTTTGGACTTAATATCTCTACTGTCCTTCTTTTTTTACTAATAGGAGTTTTCTTATATGATAAAAAATATGACATCTATGAAAATTATTCTCACTATCTCTTCAAAGCAATAGAAAGTACTTTAATCAGTGCACTTGAACCTTGGGCATGGCCCTGTTTTTGTTTGGTGTAATTTAGATAAATCTTGTTGGCAGGAGTCAAGCAAGTCTTTCCTTAATTAAATGCGAGTTCATATCAATGCTTCTTATTTAAGTGATTATAAAAAGGAGGTAAATCAAGGCTAGTATAGCTATATGTTTTTCTTATTAGTACTGGGTCCACTCAGTGTTTTAAACTTGACTACTCTTTACTTAGCAGACTTACTTTACTGGGCCTTCTCTTAAGGATTTTTAGGGACTCATTTTACCTTATCTTATTCAGTTTTTACTAGGACTCGAATACAAAAATACGCTCTCTAACAACGGGTATTTACTTCTTTTATAGCTTACCTTATAAGTAAAATAAACTTTAACAAATAAAACGTATCTAGAATATGAAACCCCTTAAAAAATGAATTCACTTTTTAGTACTTTTAAGATTTTGTTCGTAACTAAACCCTTTAATTCTTATATGGGGATATTCCATCCTATTCTTTGACATGGCAGGTTAAGGGCATCAACTGCAAATCCGATTTTTAGAACTTATGAATAAGAATTCCTAGCCATTTTGATACCTGGGGTCGATAAATGGATATAATAGAATCTGGACATCGCTAGTGTAGTTATCTGATTTATATTAGGGAATAGGGAGGATTGCTGTAAGCCCGGGGTCCTTTTAATAGTAAATGGAATGAAAAAGGCCATTCGACGTAGCTCAGAGTTACGAGAGTTTATCCTATAAGAAAAGCCGAAGATATACCTATAAAAGTCCTAAATTCAGGATCCCTTTAATTAGAACCCTCCCCCTTTTTAACTCAAAGAGAAAGTAGGGAAGATAAATTCTAACAAGGCTGCTACTTGTTTTGTTAGTTTAGAGCGAATCTACTCATAGGTTTTTCATTTCCAAAAAGAGGGGTGCCTACTAGCGTTAGCCGGGTTTTTAAGAGAAGTCTACGAGCAAAGGCGCAGGTCATGGTTCTCTGTAGTATAGAGAGTTCTTGTATTATAATGAGTTATCCCCCTTTTATCTTGTACACCTACGAATAGCAAAAGAAGTCCGCTGTCTAAAGTTTTCAAGTTCTAAACTGGACTAGCAACGTGAGACGAAACCCATTGTCCACGCTTAGACTTTTAATTATTTCCTTTATAGAAAAATCTTTTGGTAAAAGTATGGAGAATATAGATATATAATTACGGGGGATGCGTCTTCCATTCTACAATGCTTCTCAGACTACTAAATAGTTTAAAAGGCTTTAATTAATATAAATCTATGTGATATTATCTATGCAGGTAGGAATAACCACTTATAAAGAATTTCGTAACTTAGTACTGTCCTATAAAATCCTGCTTTTGATCCATGTTTGAGGAGTATACTCCGTGCACCCTCCTTTCTTTTGTTTGTAATGTTTTTGTTACGGGATCCTGTTAATAAGATCTCTTTTAATTCTTAATTTTGGACTAAACTCTGTTAAAATTAAATTATTCTTTTCATAGACATACTCGTGATAATAGGGAGTCTCTAGTGTATTAATGTACTAATTTTTAGAAATTAGATTGCGGTTGACCAGCTGATTTAGTTGGGGGCACTAGGATATTCAGTTCTGAATACTTTAATTTTTCATAAGTTTGCTGTTATATCCTGTGAGGAAAAGCTTATACACTTGGGTCTTCGAACTCCTAGATAAACCGTTACTATATAAAATTATTGGATACTTAAGAGGAGCCCCCTCAATACGGATTTCGTATTAGTAACTTCTAACGTAATTAATTTGCTGTACGTTATCGCGGATGCTCCCTTTAGCGGATGCCAGTTATCCCACTACAAACTACTTAAACTATAGGCCGAAGCCCCTTATTCAAGCTAACATAGAAGGTTTTTAAAAGGAGTTTAATTGTAATTTAAGGGGCAGTGCGCTTTCTTTATTATTATCTCTATGTGTTTTTCAATATTGTCCTGACAGGAAGACTAAAACCTTTTTGAAAGGAGAAAATGGAAAAAAATTGACTTCCTATACTTTAAATTTAATAGAATAAACTTGATTTTAATTAATGTTTTTTCTAGTATATGTCTTTTTATTTACCAACCAGACTAGATAAATACAGAAATTTATCTTGCATTTTACTTACACAAGGGGAATTTTTGTTCCTTGTCTTTTCTTTCCATCTGAGATAGAATGAAAAACAAATATTAGCTTTTTAAAATTAACTAGGATCCTGATCCGATGTTTGTATAAGAATATTTCCTATTCACTAGGCAACATTATCCCATTAAAAAAAAAGGATTTCTTTCATAAATATTATTACCTCCTGCTCGATGTAAAAAGGAGTTCATGCGTTATTCTCATGGTTCCTTTAGTAAAATCGGAATATAAGAAAAGTCCCAGTTTCGACACCAAAGTGTATTTCTTGAGAAAAAAAAGGTTTTATACCAGTTATAAAATATTCTTTGTTCAAAGGAAAGGGGAGCTAGGAAGGATAAATTGCTTGGATCAATTTCCCACCTTATTTTTTGTAAACAAGAATAAAATGAGAGAAGAGATTAGATGAATTATCTATTTAAGTTTTTTTACCAGCCAGCACCCTATTCTTATATACCTAATTGGTATTCCCTAAATATCACAAAACTTGTATATAGAAATTAAATGAAATAAAGTCTGGACAGATGAATAGGCTTTTTAAAAATTTATGTATAATTCTCAGGTTACCAAAGGATAAAAACGCTTGGCCCTTGTTAGAATGCCCTGTAATTGTAATACTTAAGACGTGTCCCAATGCTTTATTTAAGTATAAACTTAAGTCTTAGTTTTGGTTTACCTAATTAATTGCTGGATCTGCAAAGTATAGTCTAAAATTCTCCAGGGACAGACCTAAACAAGTACAATCCCTTTTTCAGTTAGGTAAGGGTTCTACCAAAAAACCCTATCCCCAGTTCCACATTATATTTTTAAATGTATTAGAGTAACAGGAGCGTAAGAAAGGTTAACCAAATTTATATTTATCCCTTTCGTTGAGCTAGTAAAAATTACCGTATACTCTGAGATTCTTGGGTACTCCATATTTGATCAATATACTAATGAGTACCAGACCTCGTGCCTCGGGAAAAGTTGTTCAGCCTTATATTTGGAAATGAAATAAGACTCTTGATAAAGACTTACTAGAGCAACTCGCATTCTAAGAGAACAGAACCTTATAATGTATGTAAGTGTAGTTTTTAGTTGTTATACTACTCTTAATAATTTTATGTTAAGTAAGGGATATACTCTATCCTATACTAGGAGTTTCTAAGAGGTTACTATAATTCTTCTACCCTACCAAGTACCTCCGAATTTTATTGTATAGGCATAGATCTTACAATCTAGTATCTACAAAAAGGGACATAACTAGATGGAGAATCCCTCATTAGAACTCCACCTTATAATAAATACTGGGAATACTGCTCGCTTTTATGATACTTTAATGTTACGTAGTTATATATATATTTCTATTCAGATTTAGTTATTCTATGATTGAAACGCTTTATTAGAAATTCTTATTAACCAAACAAGGAGTTATCCAGCAAAAAGCTACTAGTACTCCTCTCTTATTAGCTGGAAATACATAAAGAAAATTACATAAATTTTTTAAACTGCCCCAATAAGTAAAGTATACTTAATGCTTTTAGAGGTTTTTTCCTTAGTTATTAAGAGATGTAATTACCAAAGCTTTTGTCACACCTCTGCCTAGATCTAGCGTTCAAGTCCCGCAAGAGTTCCAAAGCCCTTTTCTGTAATTGTATAGTGCCTTTATACGGAGAACTTATAGAATCTATTGTAGGCTTACTCTCAATCGAGACATGGTTTGACCTCTTCTTTCAGAGAACCCCATCCCAACCAAAACCTAGGGCATTCCATAAGGGAACCCTAAACTCTAAACGGATCCCTTGTATTCGGTACAAAAACTTATTTATTACTATACAAAATCTTGAACAAGAAAAAGAAGCTTACTGGCTATAAAAAATCCGCTAATGAGGAGCCTAATTCTCTAAAGACCTAAAAGAGTAAAACTAATTCATTATAAAAGGGACTTTATCTTGAGTACTAATCTTTTAGAATACTTTGTGTTGGGATTCCTATTTTGATACTTTTGATACAAAAAATACATGAAAAAAAGTAGTAAGAGTCTTTTTAATTGCTTGTCGTACAGAGAATATTTACCAGATTCCTATACCTTAGGTGCTAATATTCGTTACATAGGACTGGAACTCTATTTGGTTTAGGAAATTAAGAATTTTGGTTTTCCATTTGATAGTGAGTATAATAAGAGGTAATATAAATAGAATAAAATCCCCCGTTCAGTCTTTCTTGTAAAAAACTACTAGGACCGAATACCATAGGCAAAACATTAGTTAGGAGATTCGTTTAAAGAAAGATTCAAGAATTTGACTACACTTAAACCCGGACTTGATGGAACGGGGTACCCCTTTACTATAAAATTAGGTGAATTAAGACTTTTTATGATCTACCAGGAATTCGGTAAACCTTAACTACTCAAGAAAGGAGTTCGCCTACGTTTTTGTGTAAAAACCTAGCTACTTAGGGGGGCTCTGGGCTTCCCTCGGGAGGCTATTTGTAATTCGTTATAAATATAAATCCTTAAAAGAATCAATTCAAGTACATGGATAGGTATTAAATGCTTTTTCATCGGACAAACGCCGGTCCTCTTTATTGAGTATTTAGAAGTTTCTCATCTAATTATAAAGTAGGTACCGCAACATAGACTTTATTAGATATTATCTATAAAAATACCTTGGTAAAGATAGTGAATCAGATTTATTTTTAATTAAGATTGAATATTTGAGATGAAGAGACTCTCTATTTTGTAAGCTAGGAATCTCTATTCTGGACTTTACACTCTTATAAATACTAACGATATAACCAACTAAGCTAAGACAAGTCCTTAACTAAAAATCAAATTTATCGGGACATGTACGATACAAAAAGGGACTGGGCTTCTTATATACCTACTCAATTTGTTTCTTTAGACTAGAACAATAAAGCAAAAAATAGTTAAGGATTCCGCACCTATTTCCAAATCAAAAATTAATTCAAGTTGGCAAATCACTCTTTTAGCGGGATCCCTCTTAAGGGCTCGCTAGGGTAGTTGTTATGAAAGAGATCCTGGTTAACTTTAGTATACTGAATTCCACTTGAACCCTTGTAGCTGACGTATTCTGTACTGTATTACTGCGAGTGTTACTGTATTTTGGTTAAAGATATTCGGAAGAGGGGTTGTCTACTTGTGTTCCCTTGTTTCCAGTTTGTGAGTCTTAAGAAAAGTAGTTGTTTTATTTTAAGATTAAGAGTAAGAAAAGCTAGTAAGCAGAAGTTGTTGGGTATAAAGTAATTCGAGGCTAAAGAAAGTCCTTGGTTTTTAGTAAATCCGTTTTTCTTGTTGGTGGTACTTATAGGGTATCTATGTTCTATCATATATACAAATTTCCTTTCCCTTCCTTCGGATGCCATAAGTCGGGAACAATGACTTTGACTTACCTTTGTACTATAAGGTTCTATCCCATAGCAAACAAGCAAAAGTCTTAGGAATCCAGAACACAAGAGTAAAGGTTAATTATTACTCATAATTTTAGTGTATATCATATATTTCATTTGTTTGCTCTTTTTAATAGGTGAGGAATCTCGTACCTGTGTGACTTTTTTAAACTCAAACTTTTTTATTTATGACACATCAGATAAGAAGTGGAAATCCTTAGCTAAAGAGCGTCTAGTTAGAATTCAGTTTTCTAATTTATGCTTTCGTGATTTTATTTGGAAACCCTATACGAGCAGTAGTTCTAGTATACAAATAAGCAAGGATTCTCCGTCATAAAAGAGTTTACTTTAAAAAGTATAATTGTAGCTAGACGCTTTGGTTTGTGAAAGGTAAGGCTTATCTAATTAATCGAGAGGGGATTTAGGGGCCCTCCTTTGAATAAAGATAGATATTTGTAAAAAGAGGTCCTGAAAGTCCTTGATTTGTATGTAATTACTTACTTGGGATGTAGCAAATATCTTTCCTGAACAAGGCTTAGTATTTCTTTTTTAAATGGTTATTGCCTAATATTACAAATTTTATTCTATTGAATACTTTCAGAGGTTAAGTTAATAAAGGGGTTTAGGGCCTGTATAATAGAAAATTCCGGCATTTTACCAAGGTTTCAAATTTAGGTTATTGGAAGGGCACGCAGAGAGGTAAAATTCTTTTGTTCCCCTTTGGAATTAGTTTTCTACATGTGAAGTTTGACTAATAGTAATGAATTAGCTCCTATTTGAAAGTAATTCAACTCGGTAAAGCATCAAGAAAAGTAGCTACATGGACATGGTTCAAGACCGCTCTTACAAAAGAGAAATAGGAATACTTGAATGAAAGAATGACTTACATTACAAGAATTACAATTCATGAAACCAATAACAAGTATTTATCTGTGTTCTTGTTTCTTACTATTCTATGAAGGATGGTTGCCCTTAGCTGATTCTTGACCTTTCGCTATTCCTCTTTTTCTGTTTCTGAGACTTCTTAAAGTCGAAAAAAGTAAATGATTTACACGGATTCTTGTGTGTCTTGTATATTATACTATTAACCTTAGATAACTAATACCTAAGGACAGGGTGGAGCTATAAACTCTATTCAATAACATGAGATTTAGTATAGGCTATAACTAATTTGAAAAGCTTTTTTTTTAATTCCTTTTATCTTAGGGTTTTATGATTTAGTCTTTTTTATATACACTTATAATGTGTACCTGTATGGATAATTGTACTAACTGTTTTGTTTTCTAAATTGAATAAGACATAAAAGAACACGATTGTTCCCTTCACAATCTATAGACTCTATAGCCAAGTGTACGAGATTTATTGAAAAACAGGTGTGAAATCCATATTTGTTTTTTATTTTGACCCTTAACACTTAGTAGTATAAAGTCGTGTTCTGCCTCCCACAATAGAGCAAGTCCTTTTTTGCCTTACCAACTTCCAGGTGCACTTGGTGAAAATAGGTATTACCATGAAATCTAATTTTATTAATTGTACTGTGCGCCTATTAGTATTAGGGATCCCCTTTCTCGAAGACTCCAAAAGCATTGATCGATCCTATACTACTAATTGATCTCAGTAAAACAATCTTTATTATAACTTGTTCCTAAAATTGAATAGTAAATCCTTTGATTTCTTTATATACGCAGTTTATTTCAGGGGGAAAGGGACTCCTTCAATGGGTAGTATAATCCGATGCCTATACAGTAAAATTTCATACATATTTCAGACGCTAAGAATTCCTACTTATTTGAATAACCGGGAGTTCTTAGTAAATAGAAGCTCTACTATTTTAAGAGTATCCCCGCTTTTGTGGATAATAAAATTCTATAGTTAAAGACTTCCCGACAGCTAAGCTAATATCTGGAATTTTGAGGAATACGTGCCTTGAATAAGTAAGAAGTAAAAAGAGATGTCGAGAATTAATAGACTGAAAATCTATAAACTAACCAAATACAGTATTGTTTTTTCTTTACAGAATGAAAGCACAGGGTACAGCAGAATTAATGCCAACCTTAGCGGCACGGGTTCAAGTCGCAAAACCTTATAAATTTTTATTATATTAATAAATTTTCTACTACATTCCTAGTAAAACCAGTTCAAGTCAGTATCAATATTGGTAAGAATAACCTTTTTCGAGTAACTGCAATCTCTTAACTACAAAGTATCCTTTAATAAAGGCACACTAATAAAATAATTAGGAAACAAAGCTATTGCACTTTTATGTAAACAAGCTTTTAGCTACAGGCAGCTAGGGTTGTTTGGTTAGTAAGTTCCAACCCAGGAAATGCAAAAAAGGAATTTGATTCAATTAAACAATTTCTTTTTAGGTGGTCCTATAAAAGAGTCAGAAAAACCTTGTAATAATATAGGATATTCTTATCAATTTATTGTACTATAATTAAGCTATTTTGGGGACTTAAATCTAGGGCCTTTCCTTGTTTTACTCTAAAACTAATGCAACCCTCTTAAGGTCTTTACCTTTTGTAAGTTATACCTTATCCTTTATCCGAGCCCTTTTCTTACATCCAATATTTTACACGAGTTCTGTGTTTTTATTCGCGGAGCGGCGAGATTGTTTAGTTAGTAAAAGAAAAATCCTACAAAAGCCTTAGTATCATAGAGTCCCTTGTACAAAGTTCCTTTTTGCTCCTCTTGTGATTGATTTGCGAGGAATTCGGAAGTATAACCAATTAAAGACCGAGAGGTTTTAATCTAATAAATTTTACTTTCTCTGTGTCTAGCATTTTGCTTCGGGTCAAAGATTCAACAGCGCCCTCCTACACGGGGTACAAGGAAAGACTCTGTGTAGTAATAGTAAAACGGATACTAAAGGAACGTCGGATATATGATCTATACAACCCTAATTAACAACTCGGAAAACTAAAAGGTTTTTTTTCTTTCCTCAAATCATAAAAATAGCAAAAGATTTGTATTAACGACTTTAAACAAAAAGCACAGCTTGTGAGCAACAGCAGCATCCCTTATTATATACGTCTTTTAAGGCAACGCAGTTCCATAATCAATGAAGGAGAATCTCGCTCTATAATGTAATGACTAGATAATTATTAATTGAATTACTTTCAAAAAGATCAAAACAAAAAAGATGAGGGTAACTGGACTTGAAATATTGGAATAATAGAAATATATACTTCTAAGCAATGCGCCCCTAACATTCCAGGGAACGTAGCAGCTGGATACTTTTAATTCTTTTACTTGTCGGAAAGAGGTATTTACCTTTCATAAGAAGTCTCTTAGGTCTAGGGCGCTTAGTAATTAGACTATACTAGGTCCTGGGTTGTTTTTCTTGAAGAATACTTAATTAATTTAGTCTTTTTTAACATAAAATGAAACTTATTCTGTGCTTTTTTTACTAAAATTACATTACCTTATTGCTTAGTATAAAGAAGAATATTCGCCTTTATACTATCTACTTTATAGTACTAGACTTAAATTTTACTTTTATTTTACTAGTTAGAAACCAGTTTATTACTTCTAATTTATGGAGTCCTGGTTTCTTACTTTATTACAAGTTTTTAAAAGATTCCCGCTCATGTTAAGAACCCTCTATCAGATACATTTAAAAACAAAAAGTTTTTACTTAACAAAAGGATTCTAATTAGACTTTTAATAAGAATATGGTAACTTTTTTATTACTTCCGACACTCTTAACTTGAGTAAACTCTACTCCGAATAACTTCTATAAACTTATAGTATTATAAATGATTTAAATTTTCTTAAATATCTAATAAATAAAGTTTTCTCTTTACTTCTTTACTTTAAAAAACCATTAATAAAGCCCTATTAAAAGGTACTTTTTATTAACTTTACTCTTGTAAGATTTGGAAAAGCTCTTGTACTCTCAGTTCTAAAAAGTGACGAGTTTGATTACGATATTCTGAAATAGGTATCACGAGATACTCCTTTCTCAAAAAAGGGTGTTTTACTAGGGCTTTAGCTTCCGAACCCCTTGCATGGAGGTAAAATCAACTGCACTTTAACTGTTCGAAAAAGATTTTAGATTAAGTGGACTCTTTTCTCATTATTTTAGATAGGCGAATGACAATTGGAAAAAGTAAGGAGTCTACTATAAAAAGTTTCACTCTATTTATAAATGGAATTGGATAACTTATCACTTGGTATCTTTCTGACTAGTCAGCAGTCTATAATCTGTAAAGAGAGAAAAGGATAACAAATATTCAGAGAATTCCTTGGGAAAGTCGAGAAAATATAACATATAGGAAGCTCTTTTTTTCTGACTAGTTAGTAGAATTTCTTTACTATAAAAAGATGCTCTTTGTATTTAAAGTTAAAAGAAAAACCTCTAAGCCTTGCTCGTTGTGTATCGTTCAGGGAAAAATAGACTACTGATAAGAACGCATTTTGTAAGAACTTCTAACTTTTTGGCAGTTTTTTTGTTAAGAGAAAGAACAAAGCCTAGCTTGAGTACATAATATAATGATCCAGGACAAAAATGTAATAGATTCTGCTTTTTTCGTCAATGAAGTAAGGGGGTTTCCTATACATTTTACCCAAGGTTGTCTTTATTGAATCTTGAGAAAACTAAGAATTCAATCATATGCTTTATTTTACACCAGTTTTTCCGGACAAGAGCCCTTCTTTATAGTTTCTTTAAAATAAGATATTATATATGATAATCGGAGTCTTTGTTTTGCTTGAGTGAGTTGAGCAACCTTATGAAAATGCTTCATTACTTCAAATTAGAGTCTACTTTTACTCAGGATCTAATCCAATTAAAATTTATACTAGACAACATAGTATTCATGTAATAAAAAAGAGTCTTACCGACCCTTTTCCCTGAAAGCGAGTAAAGTACAGGAATTCTTAGATATTAACTCTAACCTAACGTGACTCGCGGGGTGCCCGAAACTCCTAAGGTAGGTATACTCTATTATTAAATGCTCTTTATCAGGTTAGAAAGTTTTACATTTTTAATTAATTTGAGTCAAGGCTTTCCCTGTATTTAAATTTTTCTAGAAGGGCCCCTCGAGGATAAAAATAATAAGGCTCAGGACTTTTGCTGCAACTAGAAAACTTACTGACTAGCTTTGCTTACGAATTCCTTAGGATTATGCATTATATATTGTGATATAGCTCAATCAAGGGATTGATACTTAAACGATAAACGTCCCCTGCGAATTTAGGATATTGGTGATCGATCCTGCTTTATATAGACAATTAGACTATTTATTTTTCTTGATGTAAATCCGGTTATAGCCAAAAAAAAAGTATTAAAATATTCGACTTAGGAGTATCCCACTATTTTAAAGACCCTTCTTAAAGAGGCAGTTTCAGTAATCAAAGGGATTCTTTTTTTATTACACTTTTCTAGGAATTCCTAGGGGACATTCGTTTTAGTAATTTACTAAACTTTTCTAGTAAGCTATTAATTTTGAGGTTTTCTGTGTATAGGGGACTGCTTGCAAATGCGCTTTAGTGTTGGGACTTGTTCCTTTTCTTGTAAAGACTTATAAACGGATTAGTATACCTTGGAACCCCAAATTCTCAAAGCCCGCTGTCTCACTGGAAATGAATCCTGTAACCTTCGCAGCCTCGAATTATTCATAGGAGTACTCTATTGAATTGCCTACTTTCGAGACACTCCTTCGCGGATACCCTTAAAAATAAATGAGATGAGTCTTACCGTTACTCACCTTTCTGATGCCCGTACTGGTCAACTCTCGGTGATATGAGTTTAGAATTAGTTGCATATAGTATTAGAATGGAACTAAAATCCTTTTTTGCTTTGGTATGGTAGTACCAGTACTTTAAGTTATACTTAGAGTAAATAACTCCGCGTAGTTAAATGTAGAAAATAGGAATTTCAAAAACTAAAAACCTTTCGAATAACTTGTAACTCTAGTTGGGTTTTCTTCTGTGGTAATGGAAATATAGGATCCTCCTTTAGTACCTTATTAACATTTATTTGTAAACATAGTATCAAGTCTCAACAGCACGGCAAACCCTTCAATAAAGATTATATTTTAATCCATTATAATGGGTATATCGAAGACTAAAGATACAAGAATTTGGTAGTAGCCAGATAGATCTCAAAAGGTTCTTTTAGACCTGTTATTGTATGTTTCAATGAAGATCTTCGTTGTTGTTGAGTACTAAAAAAGGATAAATTCTCTTGGGTTTAGTCCACCAAGACTAAGAACTAGATACTCTCTTAATCCTATAATTTTTTGCACTTTTACAAGTTTTCGTTCATACTAAGAATACAAGTCCTTTAAACAGGCTATGCAAAATCGGATTCTAAAATTTATATAGCGTAGACTACTTTTTTTGAAACAAGGTATAACCCGATGGATTTAACAAGTTCTTCTTTGTTGTTTATATAACAAATATTTTGTAAAAGCTTTTGTAAACTAGAGCATACTTACAAGTTAATTACAACTTTTCAGAGTAAACAGATATAGCATAACTCTCAAAGTAAATTCATAAGATGAACTCCTTGTTATTACTTGGAGGATCTTTTGATTACTAAAATCATGATCTAGCCGGTTATTCTTAAAATTACTAGAAATAATTCCTGCGCTAGTTTTGTTTTTTACAAACCTCTTGCTCCAGCTTTAAACGGATATCTAGCTTTATTCTTACTTTCTGAAGCGTATTCCCAGGGGTTTAAGGATCCAAAGCCCCAAAATAAATCTCTAAAAATATACAGAATTCAATGCAACCTAGAGTCATCTGTACCCAGGATTTTGAGAGTAGTAAGACCCTCATATTCTTGTCTAGAAAATTCCTAAGAGAAATTTCAGCTTAGAATGGGTATATTCTGCTACTAGCAATCTAAGCGTAAAACTGATGAAGTTTATACTCAACTTTGGTTAGTTTCAAAAAAAAAAAGTTACTAATACTACCTCTTTTTTTAAATAACTTGGCTTAAAAGAGCAGCCTAATATCTTCCAAATTGATAAGAGAACTTTTGAACAAGGTTTTTTTTTCTAAATTACCAGATAAAAGCAAGTGTAAAACTAGGATTAGGATATTTTGTTTTTTCCTCTGCGTGATATCTGAGATAGGCCCTTTTTGATAAGGAGTTCGGTTAATACTTAAGAGAATATTTTCCCAGCTGCTACTAAATAAAAGGCAACGATTCTTATATCACTTCTATCCCTTTTTGCTACCTTTAAAATCTCTTATCAAGGACCCTTAGCAAGAGAAAAGCTAAATCTGGTTACTTCATTACTAGAGGCATAGACTTTTTCGTCGGAATTAGAGCCTTTTCAAGATATTGTCTATAAACTGCTAAGAGAGGCGGATACCAGGATACTTTGAGCAATTCGATTTGAAACCTACAACATTCTTTGATTTGATGGGGCGTTCTGACGACCTTTTGACTTAAATGCGTACTTCTTTATACTTCTTATATAGATATAGAAAGGACCCATAAGTTTCTAAAAAAAAATCCTATTGATATACTCTCTTTAGCATTGTACTAATGCCTTATTTTACCCATTTGCCAAAGGAATTTATACGCTAATAAGATACCCAATCTCTTGCTTTTTTCATATAGTAGATCAAGGACTTCTTTTTGGGATATACCTTTTTATATAATTTAAAAGGAAGAAAGAACAAGGATTCTGGCTGTTGGGTAATAAAAGGCCTCTTACTGGATTGTTTTGATTAAATACAGAGTCCTTTGGGTAGATACTTACTACTTCTAAAAAGTGTATATATAACTGGGGTAGCATGGATAAGCAAAAAGAATAGAATCGCTAAACAACTAAGGGATAGCATACTCTGAAATAAACAAGGTAGTTTTTTAGTGCATTCAGTTCTATACCAATTCCTGAGTATTAGGAGTGTTCTGAGGTATGGGCCTCACTCAGATAATGGATAATGAGTAGGTGGTTTGTTCTTAAAGGGGTCCTTATGATATAGTTTAATAATAAGGTAAAATAGAGAAAGAAAATTAAACCTTTTTTATTTAAAAAGTATCCTAGTTTCAGAGTATTTTCTATGGGAGAAAGCGAATTACCTACAAAAAGAGAAAGTGTTGTACCTAGCCCACGTTATTTTTAAGGGA
>JAYMTH010001221.1:0-15766 GCA_036897465.1 Pelargonium australe | reverse complement strand
TGTACATTGTCAAACCACCCTTAATGAAAAAAAAAAAAAAAAAAAAAAAAAAAAAAAAAAGCCTCCTTATGTTGTCTAATCTTGTAAAAGCCTCCTCAGTGTCTGCTATGCTATTATAATCTTTTAATCTTTCTAGGGTTATAGTGCTCCTATAAGTACTGTGTTTTCTATATTTTTTGGCAGCATTGATGTTGAATATTTTGGTATTCTGAGATTAAGTCTAGCTGACTATTTGTTCATTTTTTGTTCTATACTTCTATTCTCATGTTCTAGTGTTGTCACCACAACTCATTCTCATTTTGTTGTTGTTTGCAACAACATAATTGCAGCAGTGTCAGAGTTTCCCATTTAGTTCATCTAACTCACATATATAGAAAACACAGAACAAAAAGGTGCACTCTAACACAAAGGAATTAAATTTAGTGAGTAATTTTTATCAATATATTTAATTTGATTGGTACAACGTGAAAGTTAAGTCATTTCTGAAATCTTGTTCTTATTAGCAAAATTGTTCAAAAACATAAGAACTAGTATTCGCTCAGGAGTTTAAAACTCATCAGACCAAATATAGATGACCAAATAGGATAAAGTTGGATTGGATAAATCATGTCCTATCCTGCTATAATCAACCTTATGTTGGTTCCGAATATAGGCATACTAGTTAGGTAATATAAGAAATCACTGGAATGGAGTTATCCTATCCCAAGGTAGCACCAAATAAAGGATTGAAGATCCTATCTAGTGATCTAGTGGGTTCACCAAATTTTGTTTCATTAACCTTTTAACTTATTTGCTGCAATCCAACCTTCATGTCCTTTATTTCTATTTCATGCATTTTAGGTTATTAGAGTGTTGGCTTTCTCGCCAATTAAAGTAATTTTAGCATTTGTTAACCTCTTTCTTATTTTGCTTTCTGCAGGTTGCGTTTAGGACTAAGGTTTTCCACCCAAATATCAACAGCAATGGCAGCATATGCCTTGACATTTTGAAAGAGCAATGGAGCCCAGCCCTGACTATATCCAAGGTTTTACCTGAACTTCTTTTTTTCCCATCTAATAGTTAACCGTCTCTGAGTTTCCCTCCAAGATATAGGCATGAGGGGTGTGGATTAAAAATACCAAAAAGTGGACTTAGATTCCTACAAGGAACTTGGAAAAATATGGACTGTCTTAGGGTCTTTTTAGCTCACTGGCAACTGATGCGTGTACAGTTATACTTATCACTCTTGATAAATGCAGATATCATATCAGAAATTAATAATCGTGCATTCAAAGCCAATGATTAAGTGTTGCTTTAAGAAAAATGTTGCACCTTCTCTATGATTCATCTAAGAATTCGCAAAAAATGGCCTCCAAAATTTCCAAGATAGGAATCTAGATGATGAATGCATCTGAAAAATATGGTTTGTGTGGTATATCATTAGATACACAAAACTATCCCTTAAAAAAAAAATACATAAAACTAAAGTTACTGACAGAGTATTAACAGGTTACCGTCATGCATACCATTATCTACTTGATTAAATTTATAATTTCATAAATGCATTTGGGTTGAAAGTTCATATGTTGTCCACAAATTTTTTGTTCTTGAAACTATTCCCCCCCAGGTAATACTGTCCCCTCATGATTTCCATTCTGAAATCTGTTGGATGGAATTGACGTTGGAATAATTTCTTTCATCTCTTTAAGGTGGCTTTGGATTCTTAGATTTGATTTGAAATTCATGATTTGAGTTTCTAAATTTGAAATCCTTGGAAATCAAATCCAAATTTAATGTTTTGAAAACTATGAAATGTCAAATGACAAAGTGATAATTTGACATCTCATCTTTATGGCACATATTGATATCAATTGCATTTGGTTCCAATACACATAAATTGTTTGGGCATCCAAACGCTGGATTTGGCTCAGATGTAGCATTTAAGATTAAAATATTAAATCAAAGAACCCAAACATGCAAAATCATTTACCCCTTAGATAACCTTTCTCATGCTCCTTTTTGAAGCTATTTAAGAGGGAAGGGGCTTTTTGTTTCATTTGCAGGTGTTGCTTTCCATCTGTTCCCTGTTGACAGATCCGAACCCAGATGATCCCTTGGTTCCTGAAATCGCTCATATGTACAAGACAGATAGGGCCAAGTACGAGGCAACCGCTCGGAGCTGGACTCAAAAATATGCCATGGGCTAAAGCACAAAGCATGCCCATGGCTTTGCAGTGAGAAAGATTATATGTATAAAACCATGTCTGATATGTCCTCTTCTGTGACTGTAATTTACATGATATGTACCATCAACTCTTTGAAAACAAAGTGTTTTAGGTGTTCATCATAACAAAAGGATCTTAGTTAATTCTGTGTAAACTTGGTATTCAGAACATTGAATCTTAGCTCATCTTTGGCTATAATGTTATGTCTTTCAGGTCCACAAATGATAATATGTACCCAACTTGTTAATCAAACCAGTACACTATCAGTTTTTGTTTTTCAGGTAATTATCATACTTTTTTACCCAACTTGTTGACAATATTAGCTGTATTCTTTTCCATAGTACAATAATTTCATTGATGTAAACAAATCAAATGATATGGAAACTATTACACATTTACAAGAGCTAAAGGATAAATTGAATGTCCTGTTTATTTGTACTATTTTGTTCCAAATGAGTTTAATTTGTTTTGATGTTAGTTTGTCTGAAACTGAATTATCAACAATATCTTTGATATAAGTTAGGCGCTTAAATTGGTTATAATAAGAGGATGCAACGGAACAAATCGATTAGGATAAAATAACTAGTTTTGAAAGAAAAAATTATAGCTATTTTGAGAAAGAAGTATTATTTAAGATTGACACCCACCAAACAATAGTGCATGATGTAGTTTGTCTTTGGCTATTATCAATCAATGAAAGAACATTTTTTTGTGTGAGAAAGATTTTATTTTAAACAAGTTTAATTTGTAATTTCCCACCTTCGAGTTTTGTTCACAATTAAACGATTCACCTCTTCGTATGAGTGTGTTGAGCGGGAATCGAAAACAACCATTCTTTCCACGCACGTAACTTGTATTGTCAACTACGCTACTACTCTTGAATTTTTATTTTTAACGTACTATTATGGTATTACATGGCAATTTGTTTGTACTCCAATGACTATTTGTTTCTAATTTAACAATGACGCGTCATCAAAAATTGTCACTGAGCAGGCATAATCAGCTTTTTTTAATATGAAGCAAACCCAATTTGCATTTAAATAAAAAAAAACAAACATTCCCAACTACTCTACTTAATAAATCAGATGTATGTTTTTTTTGGGTCAAACACAATTAGATTAAAGTATGGTTTTTATAAACTATTTTAATGTATTGAAAAAAGAAGAAGTAAATCTTTGTTCATTTGGGGGACAGTCCGGTTGGCTGACATTAATGCATAGGGTCAACATGCAGACTTTTTATTTATTTTTTATTACGTAAACATTTACAAGAAGTTGATGTCTTGCTTGGTTGGCAAGCAACAAAACCACTCATCAAATTCTTACACAGTACATATGACGAGAAAAGTTCAAAACGGTCGTGAACTGGATTTCTGAACCATTAAATGTGTCATTTCAGTTAAAAGATAGGCAAACTGACGAAATTCGTTAAATATGGATGACGTGAAATTTTTTTTAATGAAAATTTAATGGTTCCGTCAATAATTTTGACGAAATGCCCTAATACACATTTTTCGCATATTTTTGAACTGAAATAACACATTTAATAGATTGACACGAACTACCATTTTGAACCTTTTTCCTTACCTATCTTGACTTGTGTCAGAACATCCCAGGAAGCCACGTGTTCGTGTACGGTTACGTACTCACTTTAACTGGTTCGTGTGGTACACGCGCTTTGTTACTTGGGGACCAAGTTGAATTACGTGGCACGTGTTGAAATAAGACGGTGATGCGGCAAGTCGTTAATCACTCCCCAAACTCAACAAAGTGATTAGTTGAGTAATTAAAATTAAAGATGAATAAATTGTTGAAAGTATCAGCTTTGGCCATTAATTAAGATCCTTTTCTCCTATAAAACACCAGATTCTTCGACTTTTGACTGTCCCGTTTCTTGCTCATTCACAAACACTTCTCTTCACTATCAACAACTTGTTAGGGCTGTGATTGCATTAATGGAGCAACCGGTTAAGTACACGGAGTACCGTACGGTGACCAATAAGCTCAGGTCACCGGCACCGACTGAGGTCAAGGTCTCTCCGACGTCGACGACGCCGAGAGTGGTGCGGATTTCAGTGACCGATGAAAATGCTACGGACTCCTCTGGCGACGACTCCGAGAGCCACAGGGTGAAGAAACATGTGAGCGAGATCAGATTTGACTCTCAACCATCCACAACGCCGGAGGTCAAGCCGAGGGCGCGTAGCAGAGCAAAATCGGAGCGATTTCCAGATGGAAACAGGCTTCGCGGCGTCAGGAGACGGCCATGGGGAAGATGGGCGGCTGAGATCAGAGACCCTCTCCGCCGCAAGAGGATTTGGCTGGGGACTTTCGACACCGTCGAGGAGGCCGCTCGGGGCTACGACCAGGCCGCGATTCGCAGCCTAGGACCTCATGCTCAAACCAACTTTACTCCTCCGCCGCCGGTCGAGTCTCCGTCTCCCACCTCTGTTTTCCGATTCCAGTCGCAGAGCCAACCAGAAGCAGCGGAGGAAAATTTCGAGCTGATAGATCCGTCGCTTTTGAAGCACTATTTCGAATCGGAATCGGCGGCGTCCATATTTGGGGGTGTAATGGAAATGAGGCTGCCGGAGACTTGGATGGAGGACCAATTCTCCGACGTAACGGAGGGTTTGGAGAAAGACTTGGAGTCATGCGCTTGGGATGTGGAAAATTACTTCGAAAATTCAGTAGGCTCCACCCGCACTGGGGTGCTATGGTAGGGTCAAGATCGGAATTTCCTTAAATCAAGGGTTGAGATCAACAAGTGATCATATGTTTTGGTAAATACCTACCCAGCATCTAGTCATTTTGTGTAGAGTTTTGGATACTAAAAAAAAAAAAACTATTTATAATTAGTATTAGTAGTGTTTTGTTAATTATTATTATTATTTTTTTTGAGAAATATATGTTCATGTGTATACTATGTAAAAGAGTTTGTGTTGTTGATTATATGATATTTTTCAAAAAATGATGATATGTTTCCCAGCAAGAAGGCAGTGTTTGATGGTTGTGTGAATCTTGGATTGGAGCATTAACATACAAGGTGGGTCCATATATTTGTGTCCTTTTGTTGTTGCTGTCTCTTTAGTCCTTCATTGACTTTCTTCCTGGAAAGAAAATAAAATTTACAACGGTAAACACTTGGATTGCATGCATCTATCTTCTAGAAAATTGAAGTTTCGTGAGGCGCAAGCAATCCCGGGATGTCCTGTTTTTACTATATGCGAATCATTTTCAAATTGGAGCTGTGACAACATATTTATAGACAGAACAGACCCACTTGCATTTCAATTATCTTTACTCAAAAGTCAAAACATGATAATGAAAGGGGTGAAAATGATGGAACAATACAGGGTACTTTGGTTTATCATGTGGGTAAATTTTGGCTTTATATCTCATATACATGCATGTAGGTACATGCAAGAATCCGCTTCCTAGGTACATAGACATCATTTCCAAAAATACCACACCAAATGTGGTAAATCTTAGCATCTCTTTTCTCTTTAGACACATCTGGACAAACGTCGAATAAAGTGAATTGTTGATTTAGTTGGGCAACAATATTTTATAATTTACCAATGCGAGGAAATACTAGCTTTTTTTACAGCCCTGAAAGAAACTAATGTCAATTTTCTATCATAGTGTTAATACAAACTTTCATTGAGAAGAAGAATTTACTAATTTATTTACAAAACATAAGCAAATCAAAAGATAGGACGGTTCAAGTATGAAAGGATGTCCAAGGGCTAATAAAAGGCAGAAAGGGGGAATCATTTACTCATGAAAAATAGTACGAACAAAATCCAGGTAGCCTAGGTTAAAATTGATGACAAAACGACCTTACTTGGTTTCTTCACACTGCTAAGTTTGGATCTACTGTTCCGGTAGCACTACCTTCTCCTGTTAGAACATGGTCTGGGTCCTGTAACAAGATATACACATTAGAAATCACACAAATGAACCAAGCTCTATTACATCTTATGATTTGTCAATCAGATGTATACCTCCATTCCCCACTTGATATAATCTGGCGATTCACAGGCCTTGTATTCATCAACCAAACTCTCTATTACATCTCGCGATTCATCAAACTCCGAAAGATCATTGTCCTGTCAATGTTTTACATAACAAATCAAATAAAATATAGCTAAACGAATCACACACAGAATGAAGTTGCCACACAATGAAATATAGCTAAAATGAATATAAGAGAATAACTTACAGCAAACATTGGGAACTTCCGATAGTTGTCAAGAAAGGCTTGTTTCTTTCTTAATTTCTCATATTGGCTCAAACACTTGCTGAAGAGGTGCCGGATTGTAGTATGACTTGCTAGCATAAGACCACTGACCTGAAAAAACCCACAACGCCTGTCATCCCAAATTCATAAATCTTGGTCAAGAAAATATATGCTTTCTTCAAACTTTTTATAGACGAGGATACCAACACAATACACAACCAAAGATCACTTAACAACAAATCCCAAACAAAATAATTATAATCATACCCTATGAGCAGTTTGAACATAGGGAGACTTTCTAGATAGAGCAACCTACAAAAAGCAAAAGACAGGTGATATTAATTTCTTAGTCAACCAATAAATATCACCGGCAACAACATTAGACATGAGATGGGACTTTTTTTGCATTAATATGCTTTTGCTCCAAATATAGACCTGAATGCTTGCCGGCCCCCACTCTATAAAGTTAACAAGCTTTCTTTCACGTATCCTCTGCAAACTTTCATGGACCTGATTTACAAAGAAGAGTATGAAGATGGAGCATCAGTGAATTTACAGAATAGAAGTTTATTTTAGAAATGTGTAACAGCTACAACTACAGTCCATAAGTTAATAGTGCTTCAGGAAAACAATAGATAGTCCTACAAAACAATGACAGTGGATATGAAAGAACCTAGTACACAGCTTACATTGGAAACAAGATTAGCATAGCTGACAAATACACTTGCACATAAGACTATGAGAAACAAAACCTGAAGCTTGAAATGTCCAACATACAAGCCAAACATACGATAAAGTTGTGCATGTAGTTAAAGGAAGGTTGCTAAGAACTTTTGGTATAGAAGAAGAGTCAAGGGAACTGAGTGCTGCGTCTCAAACATCTATCACTATTATCATCGGACAAAAAAGGCAAATTTATCAGCTAATACATGACAAAAAGGCCCCAATTAATTATGCAAATGATCCTTCTGAAAACTACCAACACGCATGCAATTACTATGCAGCAGAACCAGCAGAAAAATGACATGTGTAGGATTATACATCAAGGAACATATTTTCAGCTTATAATCTGCACAAAGATGTGTCCTAGGTTGCTATCATATTCAGAATGAATAAATACGCCATTTCATCAGTGACAAGTTGCAATTGACATAAATAAGATCTTCACCACACCAGAGACATGATGTATAACCTTCAAAAGCACACATTATAGTTTGATTATAATTTAAAGTATACGAGCACTTTTAAATACAAGGACACATCTGAGATTTTAACAAATATATATTTTTAACAAAACAAAATAAAAGGAGGGAGATGGAGAGGAAGAAAAAGAAAGACAAACACATTAAACAATGTTAATGTTACCTGTGTTGGGTCCACTTCTCCTTGAATAATATTCAATATTGATATGTACTTTGCTTGACTGGCCTCTTTAGTTCGAGCATAAGAGGAAACCATGATATTTTTTGTCTAATAAATAAAAAAAAAGAAGAAGAGAATTATGACAGTCACAAGAAGTTCATTATATACGTAATTAAAACAATTATAAGCAGAATATCTTGCCTGCAGAAGTCTTCTCATGACATCTAGCACAGTAGTTTTGCGGATCACATTAGCCTGCCCAAAAAAATTATTTACATGAGTGCATCTATAAAGCATGCTTGTTTTGTCCAAGTTTGATGACAATATAAGATACTACGTAAGCAACTTGATATAAGTCGAGCCAGTCAGATTCTTGTTACACTTCAACGTAATATAACGTTCCCGCTTCTCTAATATTTTTGTCCATAATAATGACAAAAAGGCATAGCAAGACAAACTTACAGAACAATTTTGTCTCATTTGTAAGATTACATAGTTTTGGGGGCTTAAAAGGTCAGGAGCTGAAGTATAAAAAATTACTCTCTTAGATTCAAGGAAGCCTAACTAAACAGCTGTGAGAGTTTTCCAGTCCAAAACTCATCCGGCTAATTTGGATACCAAAATTGTGAAACATTGTGAAGTGATGAAACGGTATGATAGATGTAGACATTAAATATAAATAGGAAACATGAAACTGAAGAGAGCAAACCTTTAAAAAATGATGCTAAGCCGGTAAGTCTCAATAAACATAATATAAGATCTTTGAACTTAATAGATGTTCAACATGCAAACATAGCTTTTCATTGTCAGGGTTTTACATGGTTCTAATACAAGCTTCAAGTAAAAACCTCAGTATTAAAGTCATCAATATCATTTGCTGAATCTCAGAAAAGGAACTAATGGACCAAACCTACTCAGGCTTCAGTTAAAAATCATATTTGTATGATAATCAATTTCAAGAGTACATATACAGCAACCATTCTCATGCCCCACACATGGGTGTAACAGCAACTGATCCACCATCAGCTAATTAAAAATATCATTATAAATGCGTGAGATATTAGAAAAAGGGAACAAAAAGAAAAAAATAAATAATAGTAACAATCTAATCAGAATAAGAACTATGTATGACTACTAAATAATAATACTGCATCCGTCCAAAAATGAGTGTCTTGTTTCCATTTTTTGCAAAAATTAAGAATTACAAGATAATTTAGTGTGTTTCCAATATAACTCTCACTTTCCCACCTACCTGCCCATGTGCATAAGTGATAAGGGCAATATGAGAAAAACAATAATATAATAACCTAAAAATAGAAACAAGACACACATTTTGGGACAAAATTTTTAGACAAACAGGACACTCGTTTTGGGATGGAGGGAGTATGATATTCTGAAGAAATTATTATTTGTAAATGATGTTTACTAAATACCTGGCTCTCCACAGTAAGTGGTGTATACCCTGTCATCAGAAAATGACATCTTGGAGTTGGAATTAAGGATGCAAGAAGACCAACCAAGTCATTATTCATGTATCCCGGATACCGCAGTGTGGTTGTGCTTGCAGACATTACAGTAGAAACCAAAGAATTTGTTTGTGCAAATGTAGGAGTTGACAAATGAAGTCGCTCCACAGCAATTCTATTCAGAGCTGTGTTGTCCAGAACAACGACACAATCAGCATTTAGTGTTAATCTCTTGAGAGTCAAAAGCGAATTGTAAGGCTGGACCACCACATCACTTGTCTCCTTTTGGTTAGGAAATACACTGTACGTCTGGACAAGCTTTTTGCTGTAGCGGTCATTCAGAGTCTCCAACAGATATGAACCCATACCTTCATTATAGTGAGGAACTCAATGAAGTGGCTGAATAATGTACAGAATCATTGAGCCAATCATTTATATGAAATAAGAAAATAACATAGAAGCCCTTGCAGATGAAACAAGAATCTTAGTCTGATAGTTATAACTTATAAGAGTTTATAGATTATGTCATGCATACGTGGCCATTATAAAGTCAATGAGAATGTTGATCTTAGACCATTACCAGCCTACTAAGAATCAATTTAATTATTAATTATGGATTACTCTCAAACCAAATCACTAATTTCAATTTATAGTTGAATTCCCCAGCCAACAACCTTATAAAAAAAGAATACAAACCTGAGCCAGTTCCTCCTGCAATTGAGTGGCATAGAACAAAACCCTCAAGACTATCACTTCCATCTGCTTCTCTATCTATCATATCCATTATATCTTCTTCCACGCCTTTTCCCTGATCAATAATAATGACTGGGTCAACAACAAATTATCCAGTCAAGCATAAACGAATATGATTAACAAACACTACGAGTTGCAAGTTGTTAGCTTTAACACCAAACAGTATCAACTTTTCCAAAACTACCAAAAAGTTCACAGTTTTATCCTCAATCACAATGCAAATGTCATATTCTAACAGTAATAAATATGTAATGGCCCATTTAATATGTGGAATTGTCACAAAAGTATCACAAGATCAAATACTCATTAATGTGTGAGCATACAGCCACACTCAATCTGATGGATTATTTTGGAACATAACTATAAGGTGGTTGACAAGTATGAAAATAGGAAAATCGTCTAAGCGTAACAACTAACAAACCTGGTGATATCCGCTGGCCCAGTTATTTCCAGCACCCCCTCCATGATCCGAGACAAAGACATTCTCATGATTGTAAAGATTCCGGTACTCACTGGTTTGAATACCATTGATGACCCTGGGCTCCAAATCAATCAGTAATGCTCGAGGTATGTAGTGTTGATCATCAGCTTGGTAAAAAAATACATCTTTCCTGTCACCTCCCTGCGTTTTGGGTTTAAACAGAATAAAGGTTAGCTAGTAATGACAAATCCTTTTTTATCATGCAAGGATCTAAAAGTATACCTTTACCGGTGAGGGATTTCATATAGGCATTTTCAATTTGAGTTAAAACCTGTACAACCTTCTGAAACATAATAGGTGAAAGGAACCATTTTATACTACCAATAAAAAGGCAGGAAAGGGAAGGGAAGAACCTTAGAAATAAAGAACTATCTGGTTATCACCACAATTATGCCTTTGCAAGTAGTATATTTTCTTAATGCAACAATATGACAATTTCAGATAAAGAAGAATATGAAGCAACTCCCCAAATGTGGTTGTTTTAATGTGCTTTGGTTTAATAGCTCGAATGGTTTCTCATAGATACATTGCCATCAGTAAACATTTTTGTTACGAACATATGTATGGCAACATGCCTTTCTGAAAGTTATAAGTTATATGCTTTTAGTAGTGTAAAAATGTTATTCAACCATGTATAATCATTGCATTTATAAGACCACACATGTACACGGTTCAGGCCAATAACAGCAGCATCCAACACGAGCAGAAATCAGTCGTTTTTCCACATGACCAATGACAAACAAAAGACTTAAGCAAAACAAATTAAAATTCACATTTTATTTCTGATCATTATCACTTCTATAGCTGAGGAAAACAAAATCAACACTCAACTCAACTCCCATACACATCCAGTCAACTTACTCCACACCAATTAAATCCTATTTCCTCTCTACTTCACCTTCACTCATTTTCTCAGCAACCAAACAAAATTCATACATACAAATAATGATTAGAGAAGAAATAAAGTGCAGCGGCGAGAAGACCTGAGTGGCGAAGTCCTCGAGAATGCCGTCTTTGCTGATGCCGTGCTCGAGGCAGAGCTGCTTCCAGAACTCCATGCCGATCTGGTTGCCGCATTGTCCCACTTGCAGAGTGATGATTTCTCTAGGCATGATTGATTTTTCCTAGTGTTTCTCGGAAAATAGGGTTTTGGATCGGTGAGCGAGCTGTTCCCTCCCAGTAACAGAGGTGGTTGGAAATGGAATGAAGTAGCTTTTTGAAAAGAGACCACAAAGAGGGAATGAAAAATGAATCCTCCACCAAAATAGAGACTGATCGAGGGCTTTTCTTGAGCCGTTTTTATTATTTATGCGATGGTAGTGCTAACGTGCGCGGTAAGTGTGTTTAACTTCTTGGGCTTTTTACTTTGGGCCTTGATAATGGATTGAAACTGGATATGAGGATATCTATAGAGATGGCAATCTATCAACAACATAATGGGGACAGTCAATCAATATAGATTGATCCGAAATCTGATTCACAGCCACGAGACCCGAATTCAACTGCGGGAGCTCACAATTTTCCTCTTCACCGGAAGAGAAAAAGAAAAACTTCTCGACAAAATGGGGAGAAAATGCCTCCGCTCTTCTAAAGGAAACGGGTGGTGGAGGTCATTTCCCACCCTACCCCGTCCCCAATTTTTTCAGCTCTTAAATTTATTCGTATAAATTTTACAATTAGTAGTATATTATATTATATATGTGCACATATATATTTTTTTGTACAAAGTATAACAAACGTGATATTTTTTTAACCTAAGATGGTCCTAATTTTTGTAACACATAGTTTAAAAAAATATATTTGAATACTTATGTTTTAACTCCGAAATCATTTCATAAAGTATAAGAATAATTGAAATTTTTTTGGACATGTACCACTCAAATATTTTCAAAATGCCCTTTTCTTCTCTAAACTACACATTCACTTTATGTTCACTGAATATTTGGTTATGAAATTGGTAGATTTTATATTTTCTCTAAATACTTGGTAATGAAATTAGTTCATATGATCTTTTAGGTTGCCTTTCTTTGTTTGGTTACTAGAAAATGCAAGAAAACTGATGAATTTGGAAAAGTTTGATGCTTACTTTTCATCAACTATTTTTATTTTCTGTTTTTAGTCATGATGAACTCTTTGACCTATGATGAGTTTTTCCGATAATATATTGATATTTGGTGATGGATAAACTTTTCATCCAATTATTCAGTAATAGATGAATCTTCTGGTTTAACGAATGATGGAAGAGAAAAGAAAAAAATTAAAATTAAAATCAACAAATGCATATAAGATTACATTTTTGAAAGGAATTGCAAAACTATAATAAGTAGATAACATGACATATAGTAGTATATTAAGTTGATGAGTTGATGACAGTACAAGAGAGAAGAGAAAATATTGGGTAATTAAAGCAAAAAAAAGTTGAATATACTAGTCTATGTATTGTTGTATATTCTTATTTTCAAGAAGAGAATGATCACACAAATACACAACACCATACATATATTATATGCATCATCATGATACTCCTGAAAATATTGATAAAGACTAACAGTATAAATATGTATATGCATCTAGTGGAGCCACAGGAAAGCTCCCATAGCAAACTTCCTCTTGTGGTGAACATCGCCAGCGACAGGAAGCCCATACTCTTTGAGCAAACAGTCGAGCTTCCACTCGGGCATGGCCTCGTAGTCAGTCCTGCTATACCTCGGGTAGTGCAGAGGCATCTGAAAGTACTGCCCGCATCGCTCCCTCACATGTACTTGCTGCTGCTCTCCATTGGCTACACCACCCCTGCCCACTGACTCCATTTCTAGCTCCTCTACTTGTTTCTTAAATGTTTTAGTTTGGAACACAAATGGAGCCCTTGCCCTATATATATAGGAGAGAGAGAGATGTGAGTAGAAACTAGAAACTCATGTGGTGTGTAGAGTGGTGGGTGAGAAAGAAAATTGGCATGATGTGTTCCCCAATGTACATTACATTTTACCCATTTCTTTACTCACAAAACTAAGCTCTAACTCATGAAATTATCACCATAAAATTCATGTTATTAGCTAAGTAACTACATAACAGGTCACTCTCACATTCTATAAATTCACACCACAACAAAGCAAGCACACAAGCAAGCTGTTGCCTTCAAATTAACTCTAAGCAAATCTTAAGTTTGTTCACATAGGAAACTCCAATATCTCATCCAACGGTTTAAAATATGCACAGCGTACCTAGCTAGCTAGCAAGCGTGGATGTCAATGCGTATATCAGTAACACAAACTCCATTTTTAGAAGTTTAGCATCCACAAACAATCCTCGATTTGGAAGTCAAATTGCATCATCAACTAGAGAGAGTGCTCGCCTTTTTAAGGAAGTGATTAACTTTTTCTAAGCTATACGACGGATCATCAGTCAGGCCATTGCTTAGCTATTTAAAAGCTACATGACAATGTTACTCTCAACTCAAACCAGTTAAGATAGTTTACAGTTTACACACTCAAACTCAAACTAAAACAGTCACAATCGAGTAAGTAATGACTCAGGAAATACAAAAGCAGCCAAGTTCTCCAAAATATAACTCTTCTCACCAAACACCTATAGCAAATATCAATCATCCCATAAATTGGCTCAATGCGTGTAGGTGAATGAAAATGATGGGTAACCTTATCTAGCAAGAAGTATATATAAGACCGATGATGATAACATGTACGTACGTTCTCACCTCTCAGAATCAATAAGTGACTCCCTGTTGGTATCGGTAGCAACTCGCAGACATAAGTAGCTTCTTGTCCACACAAATACCTGTCAGAAAATGGGTGATGAAGACCATAAAAATGAATTCAATTATCGACAGCCAAGCATGGCATTATTAATGCACATCTAACTTGCAATATATACAACTAGTGTTCCACAATGATGCATATATGCATACTAACCACGAACTAGTATACACCACATATCATATGTAACTGGAAGACGGAATAGAGAGAAGACATCCACAAAATCACCAAGAAAAATTCAAACGCAATATCGTAATTGCCAAGGACAACTTTCTTGTTATGCTTCCACAATGTCTGGCGTTGTGGACAGATTGGATAGCAATTAATTATCCAAAGCAAGAAATAGATAAACAATATTAGATCAAAACTAACAAGCGATCATCATCAACAGAAAGAATCATATATTGTATTTATGTGGTTTGGCCTAACTCTCTACATCTACAGTCTACAGGTTGTACTTCGAAAATTATATTGATGATCAAACGAAGTTATAGAGCTTGAATCGTACAATGAAATAGTCTGTTTTTGTGATGAACAATTGTGCAAGGAAAACAAAAATGATATAAATAATAAATAAATAAAAGCTCTCAGACGATGATTGCTCATCGTGAGCCCCAAAACTATTTTCCATCTTCTGAATTGCCGTTCACATGGCCCGAACGCTCGTTCAACCTTATTCTCCAATTCCCTTGAACTTGTTTAGAGAGTTGATGCATCCATGGGAGTAGATTTATGAGTGGCTTTGTTTCTTGCCACCCACATCTCCCAAAGATCACAACAGACAACCACTTGAGAACAAAAACCTAATAAAATGTCAGTAAAAGAATTGGTCTAATCAAACTATAAACATGTGGTGTGATACTACATTATGAATCTGTTGTTTGATCAATGGAAAGTTCCATGCAAATCCGTGATTCGTTCTTTACTGTGGAAGGTAAATCTACAAGCATTTTTGGATATGTAGCAAACAATATATATAGGAACAGCTGCACTGACACAAGAAATTAAATGTATTTGCAATTGCAAATTAATACAGAGGACCAGAAGGCTCAACAAGCAGATCAAATATATTCACGTATTATAATATCCGCAAAGAAAGCACAAATAAGACATTTTACACAATTAGGATGCATTGTGATACAGCTTAAGAATGTATTGTGCCACCAATAATTTAATTCCATCCTTAGCATTGCATCTAAGGGCAAACGAAGAAAGACAAAAGAGAAAGATGATCGATCATGTTTATTACGAATTAGTTGAGATGTGTTCCAAATACACAAATATGAATGTTGGTTCTACAAGTGCAGTTGTAGTACCTACATTCGTATCAGACGGATTTTACAGCAAATTGTTTAGTATGAGATACCATATGGTCAACTAAGAGCTTAAACGTCCTCATCAAGCCTAGCCATATACGACTACTCGGGTAGGGGGATACAATTGTTATTGCAACTATACTGGTCAGGGATGTATAGTAAGAGCGTG
>JAYMTH010001220.1:0-15767 GCA_036897465.1 Pelargonium australe | reverse complement strand
CGGCCAAACCCTAGCTTCCATGGACGGCACACCCCTCACTCTCTACCGAACCGCCTCCGTCTCCGGCCTAGCTTCCAAAATCTTGTCAAACAAGGAAAGCAAAACCCTCGTGATGGTGGGATCCGGCGCCCTAGCTCCGCACCTGATCAGATCTCACCTCGCGGCAAGGCCTGGTCTGCAGAGAGTGATTATATGGAACCGGACGCCGGAGAGGGCCGAGAAACTGGCCGAGAAAATGAGGGAGAGTGGCGAATTCGGAGGTGTTATTTTCGAGAGCAATGGGTGTTTGGATGAGATTGTGGGATTGGGGGACATTGTGAGCTGCGCAACGAATTCGGAGGTGGTGCTTGTGAAGGGGGAGAGGCTGAAAATTGGGGCACATTTGGATATGGTGGGCTCGTTCAAGCCCTCGATGAGGGAGTGTGACGACGAGGCTGTGAGGAGAGGGAGGGTATTTGTGGACAACGAGGCGGCTTTGGAGGAAGCCGGAGAGATTGTGGGTGGTTTGGAGAGAGGTGTGATTGGGAGAGAAGAGATCGGGAGCTTGGTGGAGTTGATCAATGGACGGAAGGTTGGGAGGAGAGGTCCCGAGGATGTTACTGTGTTCAAGTCTGTTGGTTCTGCTGTTGTGGACATTCTTGCAGCTCAAATGGTGTATGAGAGCTACATGAAAGGTAAGTAGCATAAGGTACTGTGTTTTGTTGCTACTCAAATGGTATAGTAAAGAGCATGATTTTGTGAACTTGAAAATCAATCCAATAATTTCATTTTGGTTATGGATTAGCTAGTTTCTGCTTCAACATTATGTGGATTTGGTTTTTAGATTGTTGTCTTGTAAAGTCAGTTTCGTGAACTATACCACGCTCTAGGTCTAGGTGCTCATAGTTGTTGCAAAAGTCTTGCTTGCTATCCTTTACGGGCTCTTCAAAATGCTAAACTGTTCTTTAGTTGACACTATGCGAACATGTAGCTTGTAATCAGACATAATGTTTGGACAACATTTTGCTGGGAATCATACAAGTAACAATGGAACATGGGATTGGAAGAAAGAATGGATTTCATGAATACTATTTGCGCGATCAAACACATTAATTAGCAGGCAGAAATTTCAAATGGATTCTCCCTACGTCAGATTCTTGGCTGAAATGGTAGAAAAGAATAGAACAGACCGTCCTGAAGAGAATTGGGATTCAGTGTGTTGGAGGATGGAGTTAGCTTTCATTTTGATTAGTCTGTTTCTTCTTTTGCGTCGTGTTATGACTTCTTGGAAATAGTAGATCATTTATTTGACTCTCCGCACTATATTCTGAAGAAGCCTGCAAATACAATTTAGTATTGGAGAAAGAGAATTAGGATTCATAGTAAACATAAACATTCGGGAATGACAACCTAACAATTATGACCAGTTGGTATCAAGCCTGCTAATGTATGTATATAGCATACCCGAGCGCCAAATGGAAATCGCAATGTTTGGATTTGTGTTCCTGAACATACTCTTACATCCAAACCAAGGGTATCTATGCCAGCAAGGGTCGCCTCCTACAATATATAAAACATTTGTTGTTACAGTACTTGAAAGGCAAAATATTGTCAGAACATGTACTTTAACCTTCAAATTCTTATGCATTACCTCTACTTGAATGCCCTTACATCTCCAACAGAGAGATTTGAGGGCCTGTGTTATCTTTTCTCCATAAGCATTTAGCCGAGACATTATCTTAGCTGCCGAGTGTGCAATAGCATCGGGTTTAGCTTTTGCAAAATCTTCTATTTCGACATTAATCTGTGATGTATAACAAAGGAGTTACTAAGATGAGAGCTCGAAGAAACGAACAATTGGACTCCCTGCAAGCAAGCATGGCCCCTTTCAAATGGCATGTGACTTTTCATTTTGTGGTGCAACTACTAGTGATGAATTATAGCATTTCTAGTATGACCTGTAAAATCATGAGGAGCGATATCATTTTGATAATTAATTTAAGTGTGTTTCAGAAAATACCGGATGTCCCTGTGCTGAAAGCAGCGTAATCCTACTCATCTCCAGCTTGTAAAATGTAGTCCCAATTATTGGGGTTTCATTATTCTCCTTCTCCTCTGGCCAGATTGTAGTAAACCCAGATTGTTCATCTCCATGACCATTGATACCGTAATCTTCAAGCTTGTCTTCTGCAAATTGATCAATCTTATCTTTGTCTGGCTTACTGGATTGGAGACCAGCTATATGCCTCTTAATAATAGAATGCTCCTCAATAAAGGCAGGTCTTAGAATGCCCTGGATAGCTAAACCAGCTGGTGGCTGCTCCATCATATCAAAGGTATTATCTGATGCAGCCTTAAAAAAAATGAAAATGAGAGTTAAAATAAAAAAATAACTTCACATAAAACCGTAGTCCTGGTTATATATAGCTATAGAACACCCATCTATGCTAAGACATGAACAAAATGTACAGTTAGCATATGAAAGTATTGTCAAATTCACAGTTATGATGTATTCCAAAACCGCTACATTTCCTGCCATCTTCCTAAAGACTATTTCTAGATGCTGCTATTACAAAATCAATCATCTACAATTAGCAATGAACTTTTACCTCAGTCAGCCGTCTAGCAAAAAATAGAGGATGAGAATAACGCATTGTTTCCAATTTAGCCCAGTCACCAAGTGACTCATCATCAGAATCATTTTCCAAATCTTCAATAGCAGAACTCCAGTCCTACATACATGTATACAATAAAAGGATGAGACAAGTTATCGTGATTAGAAGGGATAAATCCAAATTGTCAAAAATAAAAGAAAATAAAAACCCCATCATCTTCGTCATCATCCTCCTCATCACTATCACTGTCACTATCATCTTCATCTTCATCTTCATCTTCATCTTCATCCTCCTCATTTATGTCTTCATCATCACTATCTTCAGCTTCAATTTCTTCCATTCCAAAATCAATATCTGTTGGACCTGATACCCCCAACTCGTTCATCATTTCCATTGTATCCAAGCCAATTAAGACTTGCTGCATTTTGTAGAAATTACAAGAATTTTAAGAAACTTGCAAGCAAGATACATTTATACGTGCAAGATACTTCTACAAATTTGTCTTGTCATTCTGAATGACAATAGTTTGACACAAAATATACTAAAAAGACAACCCGACAAACATGTTTTTCATGTTTTAGAATAAAGACAAGTTAAAGATCATTTAATAAATTATTTACTTTTTTCACAGTAAAAAAATAAAAGAAAGGGCAAGAGGATTATTTATGTAACTAATATTATCCATAAGCTGGTAGATGGCTGTGGGAGGAATGTTGAGGAGGCAACCTTTTATAGACAGATCCAATAATGTGTACCAGCTCAGAGTAAGAGCTTTGGCTGTGCTTATGTCAAAATTATATTCATTAATTTTTTATATTACTGACTTCTCTAGCTCCACATTGTGGTGTAAACTTGTTAAATCGCCAATAAGGGTCCTAATACTGCTAAAGGAACCCTCCTTACTCTATTGTAAGTTGTTCCAATCCTATTTTAGAAACTTCTATCACCTAAGCACTAAATGGAAGAGAAGGTTATATTGAGAGCCATGAGTACTGAGTAGCATTAAATATATTCATCCATGAGCATGACGTAAGTCACTTAACCAACATTATGGTGTTGAAGAAGAGGATAGGTGAAAACAGTTGTAGATTGTAATGGTAACCCAAAGTATTTACAATATAAAAGCTATAGCATTGCATGAAGAGTAGTTCACAAGCTCAACAAGGCAAAATAAATTATGTAGGAAGGTTAGAGTGAAAGGGTCCTATTGACATCAACGGACGTCAAAGTTAAGATTATGAATTACTTCTAAATAGGTAACTGAGAAGTAAATGAAGTCGCGGAACCATAACATTGTATTAGAAAAGAGGAAGTTAAACTCTGTTTTTTGAAACTTGTACATCATACAAGAGTTTTATGTGATTCTACCAAGTGCAGCATCAAAATACCGTAACCATACCAACTTTTGACATCGCCTTGAATAAGCCTATAGTGGTTTCATATGTGCTTATAATACTATTCTTCGGTGCAATTTTAATATAAAAAGGTAAATAGATAAAAGGAAGGCTCCATGTCATTTAGACACTACCTCAAGCTACGCACGTTTGTGCAACAGTTCTCATGCATACACAATGGATATATAAGTTAACAGAAAATATCACATACCACCATGTTGGTTTCTGAAGTAAGGTTCTGCAAGAAGTCTTCATCATTGTTCACTTGGAAATATATATCTGCAACCGCCGGCCATATCACACAACACTTAAGTCACATGGATACAAGCATCTAAATCTAAACTATAATAACCCAAAATAACGAACCCCGAACAGCCAAAACTCATATGCAGCTAGACTTACTTCCATGTTCATCAGTTACATAAGGCAGCTCTGGCCACAATACGTTCTGTTCAATCTCCCCATCACTTAAACCTGGAAACAACAGCGTCGCTTTGGTGTTTACCTGAACATGACACACTAGGGACACCATTAAAGACAAAATTTACCAAAAACTAAAGCAATTACACTTAAAATGATTGTCACAACAATCAATATTTAGAGTCCAAAACTGCAACCAAATCACATTATGGTATCCAAGAATACAAAATTAACCCAAAACAATAATAATTAACACTCAAAGTGATTGTTACAGCCGTCAATATCAAGAGTCCAAAAATGCAACCAAATCGCATTATGGTATGCAAGAACAAAATTTACCAAAAACAATAACAATTAACACACAAAATGATATTTACAGCAATCAATATCAAGAGTCCAAATGTAACAAAATCACACTATGGTATCCAAGAATACAAAATTTACCAAAAACAAAAACAACTTAACACTCAAAATGATGGTCATGGCAACGAGCCAACGAGTATTTAGAGTCCAAATGCAACCAATTCATATTATGGTATTGAAGAACACAAAATTTACCAGAATTAAGAACCATTAGCAATCAAAATGATGATCATGGCAATATATATCAAGAGTCTAAATGCAACCAAATCACATTAAGGCATCTAAGAGCTCATTCAAAGTCAAAAGATTGTGTGTGCAACACAGAAATTTACATACACAAAACAGCACATGCAATGTAATACCTCAATGATGGTTCTGGTAATTTCGGGATTAGTGAGCCTAGCATCTTCACAACTCTCAGATGTGGATTCAGCAATGTCCTCAGAAGGATGGTACCGAGACCTTCCGTTCATCTTCTTCGGATCTGAAGCTGATCCCAGAGGCTCCACAGACCCTCGAACCCTACTCCTCACAAGACTCCGCCTCCTCACAACGCTGCTAGGGCTTCTCAATCTCCCGCACCTTTGCCTGCAACCAATTCTATCATCAAAACTTCTTCGCAGATATCATATTCAACTAAACAAGCTCGGAATCAGTACCAAAGCACATTACATCCGCCGGAGCTAGAAAACCGATGGGAGGTAACGTGGACGACGGCGGAGCTCCACACGGAGCGACAATCTGGAAAAGGAGTTCATGATTTCTCAATAAATTACTAAAATGAAGTCTGTTTGGTTGCCGAGAAACTGCGAGAAATTTGAAATGGAGTTGAGAGGTGTAACCTTTTGATATCTTTGGGAGGTAAAATGATGATGAGAACAATGGAGAGAGAGATATACAAGGTGCGGCGACGGTGGGGCAGAGATTGGCGCCGGCGGGGAATCGGACGGCCATGGCTGGATCGATCGTCGTCGTCGTAGAAATGATTTGACTGTGTGTGGTACAAATATGAAATATCTTCTTGTTCCGTATAGCTCATGCCTGAAGATGAGGTCGGCGGCAGTGATCAACTGCGGGTGTACCCTAAAATCGCGGTTGCAACCGGACACGTGGCATTTTCCAAATGTAAAATGACTGAATTAGCCCTATTGAGAAGAGATTCTAGAGTGGTTTTTGATGTTTGGATGTGTGGAAAATAACAGGAGAGAAGATTTTCCAAGAGAAAATTACTAGGAAAATTCGGTGGAAAATCACGGGAAAGAAAAAAATCGGCGCGCTCGTCGATAGGTCTTCCTCTCTCTCTCTTTCTGTAACGTCGTACCGGTAACAGTTTTTTCTCTTTCTCGTTTTGTGGTTGAGCTTCCACTGAAGTAATGTTTGGCTGCTGAGAATATACGAGAAAATGAAAGAAATGTATATTCTCATTGTTCGTGATTTTTAGTGAAGTTTTGAGCTTAAAGCTTCCATTGAAGCAACCTCTGGCTGCTGAGAAAATACGAGAAAATGAAGGAATTTTAGTTATATTTTCATTGTTTGTGATTTATGGTGTAGTGTTGTGCTTAAAGCTTCCACTGGAACAACGTTTGGCTGCTGGGAAAGTATGTGAAAATGGAGTTTTAGTTAAAATTTCATTGTCTGTGATTTTGTTGTTAGTTATCACTTATCAGTTTCATTCACTTGAGCTCCAATGCTTTTGTTCTCATTATTATTATTTTTTTCAGTTTCTTGTTTCTACATAAGCATTTACTATGAACTTGATTCTTCCAATTTGTTCCCGTTTTCTCTTAAATTAGTTGGTATAAGAACTTTTTTGATATGAATGCTGATTCTTGCATCAAACTTCATCATTTTTTTGGGTTTCTGGATCTTTTGAGCATCTTGATTCAAAATACAATATGAGTGGGCATTGGCTGATTGGTGTTTCAATGCAATTTCTTGTATTTAGGAACAAAAGGTTGATTTAGCATTGACAAGAAAGAACCTTTGGAATGCTATTGAACTGTACCGTACATAGGTAATAAACAAGTGTGCTAATGGGTGTTAATGGATTTTCCATTATCCTTCACCCATTTATAGTATTCCGAATGCTATTGACCTAATTTGTCGTGTTGTTTAATACTTCCTCAGGATGCGTTCATCGACATACTCTATACCGTTCATTACTAGGCCTTTGGAATCGTTTAAACTTTCCAGGAGTACATGCATTGTTGTGGTAATTTTCTCAATACATTATTTATAGAGGTTGTCCATGTTGTCAACATATTTGTGGAACATAGGTTTCAACATTCTAATGATGATTGGTCAAGCAATTTAGAGCTACTTTTTAATCTTTTTCACTTCTTCAAAACGTTGGTGATTATCAGGTTTGTGCTGCAAAAGGTCCAAGGCCTAGATATCCTCGGGTGTGGAAAGCCCAAAAGAAAATCGGGACTATATCAAAATCAGCAAAGCTCGTTGAGTGTGTGAGCACATTTTTTCCTTTTCTTCTGTATCCCCATCTCCCCTTTCTCTTTTGAATCTTCATGTTGTCTTCACTTATTCTTATTTTGCAGTTTTAAATAATAATTTCAAATTGTGCTGCTCATGTGTAGGTAAAGGGGCTATCGAACACCAAAGAGGAAGTGTATGGGGCTCTCGATTCCTTCATTGCTTGGGATTTAGAGTTCCCTTTAATTGTAGTGAAAAAAGCGTTGAAGACTCTTGAGAATGAAAAGGAATGGAAGAGGATAATTCAGGTTTTAACAATTTACTAAACTGGTTTTACAAATGCAGCTACTTTCAAAAATCAATCTTGATGATAAGTCGAGCTTTTCACGTGAGGTTATAGGTGACAAAGTGGATGCTAAGCAAAGGTCAAGGAAAAACATTGGGGAGCTATCTCACATTACTTAATGCTTTGGTGGAGGATGGCAGAATTGATGAAGCAGAAGAGTTATGGGCCAAAGTTTTTAATGAGAACTTGGAAAGAACACCCCATACTTTCTTCCAGAAAATGATTTCCATTTACTACAACAGGGGCATGCATGAGAAGTTGTTTGAGGTACTGCAATGCCATTTCTTTCAAAATTTGTTGTTTTATATGATTTATTCTGATTAAATTAATGGGATATGTTACAGAACATCTTTTGTTCTTTTTTCTCCTCTATGCTACATCATTCTTCAGTTATCACAAAGTTGTTTGTGTGTATATACTATGCAAAGTAAAAAAGAAGGATAGTTTGGCTGGGGCTATTAGTGGTTATCTCATGATCCTAGCTAATCTAGTAACATGGTTAAGTAGACTAGTAATCGAGGGGTACTTGGAAGTAGAGCTGACAATTCGAGTTTCGGATTTGGGTCGGGTTGAAAGGACCTAACCCTACTCGCAGGAGGTTCAAGTCGGGTCGAGTTGCTGCTTGATCCACACTCCTTCCAAGGTGAACCTAACCCAAAAATCAATCGGGTCCATTTTATGCAACGTGTACCCGCAAAAATGTCGGTTGAATTTTGGGTGCTCGCAGGTGTGGCTCCAAATTGCCAGCTCTAACTGAAAGTCTCATAAGCTTGATAAAATCCAATTTTTATTGTATGTTCTTATCATCATTGAATGCACTATATCTAGTAGAGTGTTGTTCTGTTTTTGCAGCAACACTGGGAAGTTAGCTGCAAATACCCTTATATAGGTTTGTATCACCAATCATATGCTTTATGCCATTCAAACCTAAGTAAATTGGCCTCCTGTATATCCACTCCAATTCAACCTTGTGTTGCTTCTTCTTGAAGCTGTGGTGGCACACGAACACCTTTCTATTGTGGATGTGGAATAGTTTGGCCATTCCATTGCACTTAGCAAGCTATTTCACGAAGGGGTGTTAGTGTGTTCATAATTTGCTTGCTCTTAAATTGGTAATGAGTTTGATGTTTTGATTCTGTGATGTCAAATTTGACTATAATAATATTGAATCATTTGAATTCTATGCATAAGTGTTAAATTGCAATCCCAATTTTTTTCTCGCTTTGTTGAGTGATCCTGGTCGGTTCGTAAGCATGGTTGTCCAATTTTAACAATAGCTATCTGATAGTTGCTTGGTTTGTTACTTCAATTGCCATCACATCTGATAGTAGTGTGTGTATATGGAGTTCTATACTTAGCTGCATCCAATTGTTTATGTTGTTTACTTCTTTTTACCGAAATAGGTATTTGCCGACCTGGACGAGCTTGGCGTCTATCCAACGGTTCCAATTGTTACAATGGTTGGTAATGTCTTTAAAGAGCTTGGTATGATGGACAAATACGAAAAATTGAATAAGAAATTTCCACCGCCAAAATGGGAGTTCCGGTACATCAAAGGAAAACGGATTAAGATTCGAGTAAAGAAATCAACTAAAGAGAGTTCAAGTGAACTAGATCAATCTGATAGCGCCAATGAAGGTGCAAGTGAGGTTGAAGAAAGTGCCAAGAATTCGAGTAATCTTCATATGGAAGCTCGCACGGATAAGGCAACGGACAAGAATTTAAGTGAACTGTACACAGAAGCAACCACAGCTGAGGTAAGAATCAAGAATTCAAGTGAACTGTGCGAGGAAAAGGATGAGGAAAATAACTTGAATACAGCTGAACCATACGAGGAAGCTGAAACAAGTTCTGCTGAGCTCAACGGTGAAGCTTGCGTTTCTTCTTGACCATTCATGAGGTTCGTGTCTATCATTTTTTCTGCAGCTTCACTTCTTAACACGTAGCTTCCCATTACATGCTATTGGCTTTACTATGAGGCATGAAAGGAAAATGTATACAGTTTCAAGTTTCATGATGATGACAGGAAAAAGAAAAGAAATTGCCCTTTTAAGCCATATGAGTAGGAGTTGATGTCATGTTTTAGATTTTCCATACCGATTTAAGTCAACCAGTCAAAGTTAGATCATACACATAACATGTCGAACTTGACTTAAAAGATTGAAATCAACGACCTGGTAGTTATGTTACCAAACCTTTATCACTCTTAGCGTTTCGTTCAATCTACCCGTAGAGTTTTGTCCTCCAATGTGTTACAACTCATTTGTTTCCATGTTCATTATTTATCATTTGATTGTAGTTTTGAACAAGAAAGGGACTATTTGAATTGGTGTTGGTAGTGAAAAAAGCTATACATAGGTCTTGCACATGTTCACAGCAACTGAATTGAAGTGTGTGGTTTGAGAGTAGAATTGATTGGACTTTTGAGGCTGTCTTTTCCATAACATGTGTGAGTGTAAGGACTCTGAGTCTGACCATATCTTTTGCAGAGATGGGCCATGAAACACATGGTGTTTGAGGTCACCAGGGAATTCCATTTCTAGCTACAATTCTGAAATGATAGCTCATGTGAACAAGACCAGTTATGTCTCTAAATTGTTTGCTACTACTACTTCAAACTCTTGTACAATCATGAGCATCAAGAGAGACAGATTTGAAAGAATTGGTGATAGTTTCATTCCATGAAGGGATTTGATCTATCTCCCTTCATCGTAGTCAGTATGTCGATTTGTGTAGTGAAACAATGAAATTGTGAAAGCACGATGAACAGACGTCAATCTGATTGAACCGGCCAATAGATTGCTACGATCTCTTGATTTTTAGTACACTTTATTGGTTTTGTGATCCGATGTCTCTTAAAGTTTGGCACTTTGGCGAATCTGGCCTATTTCACTTCATTGTAATCAATATATCTACGTGTTTAGTAAAACAATGAAATTGTTAAAGCTTCGAACATACATCGATCTGATTGGATCGACCCTTGATTGTTTTTAAAAATTTCTTGGCTTTATCTCCTCAAGTTTGGAACTTCTTTAAGCTCCCATGCTAGAAAGTGGTGGGTACCAAATTTCTTATTGTGGATTAAAAAAAGGTTAAGTTTTTTTTTTTTTTTTTTTCAATGTAATGAAGAAATGGAGAAGTGGGATTCTTAATGAGTACACACTTCCACTATTCTTACTGAGAAACTGCACATGAAAAGGAAGCTTATTGGGAAACCATAGGAACACACTCAAGTCCACCTAGAATCACCACCATGAACATGACAATAACAAGCCTCATCATCTAAAATTAGTGTAACTAAACCTTGTCTCCTTGCAATCCAAATAGTGTTGCATGATCACACAAAATTTGACAAAAATCAGATAAAGTTAAGCTTTCAATTTCAATCAAACAAGTCAGATCGGTTCTATCAATACCCTCTAGCTCCCCTTCGAGGTTCCTATAGAACTTGCCAACCTCACCGTTTGTGTCCCTAAAAATTTAGAGAGAAGTACAAACGCTTCGTTTTTTTTATTATCATTTTTGAATGAGTGAATATATGTACAACGTACTAGATTAACTAGACCAAAACATGTTGGGTCATTTGGTTAAAACATTTTGGATTCTCTCTGAGATCTCAAGTTCGAGTTCGTTTATCGACGATATGAGATGAGATTTGTGGGGTGGAGTTTAAGGTGACACTTCATTTAAGAAGTGAGAAACATTGTTATTTCGAGTATAATGTCCCGTTGCTGATAAAGAAACAAAGCCTAGATTGACTAGACCCTCCACACTTGATTTGAAGAATCTATATATAAATAAGGTCTTTATGATTTGATTGTGGTCATAGGGATTAGAATTGATAGTAGCAAATACCTAATTGACCCAGAAATGGAACTCAACCTATCCTAATTCAATCAATTCATGGGCATATACAAATTACTGCATTTAGGCCAATTTAACTCATGCTTAATCCTAGCTATGCCTAATTGCCTAGTCAATTAAAACAACATTGGACAATTAAGGCTTAGTTTGGCATGTTTTTATTAAGAAGTTTTGATGTGAAGAAGGACAAAGAAAAAAAAAACATTGTTAATCTAACTTACACAATATTGTGTTTTTTATTATTCATTTATAAGAAGGTACAATCTTATTAGAGTAAATATTATTCATTTAAAAATATAAAAACAACGTTATAGAAGTGTTGAGTTTAGTTTTGTTAGGCGCATATCGAATACATCAATCATTAGCACGTGAATCTATACCATGACAATGCGAAGGTGAAACAATAAATTATGATTTGAACTCAAAACTTTAAATTATCAAGTGATTTGCAACTTAATTAGTAGATTAATAGACACGAGCATGACTATTGGAGGGAAGAGAAGTCATATTGGCTTTTTGATGACATAAACAAACATTATTACTCTCTAACGACATAGAGTTTTGGACCTCCAATATCCATATAACAAATAAAATAAAATAATCATTACAAACATCATTTGCTCATCTCATCTATATAAAAAGCTATCAAATTCTCTTTATCTTACCAAAAAAATATATAAAGAATAATTTAATTATGTCATGGTTCTCCAAATATTCTAGAGGAATATATACTTCTTTGGTTCCTATGTAGTTGGTTATATAATGCAATAAAATATAACATATATTTTTCTCTTATTGCTTGGAACTGACAATTCATAACAAAACATTCACTCAGTTTTACGTATGTCACATGCATGCATTGATACGCAACACGATCTCGTATTTATCTAATAGGTTTAATTACTAGGCAGTTGTTACAAACTTCTTTGCCTCATGGGCACTCCAAGCGTTTGCGGCGTCACTGAGAACAAAGTATTAGAAAAGCTCTCTTCTTATTGCTTTTCACATTCTATCTCGTAGCGAATGTATCTCATATACTGCACACAATAGTTTGTCAGTTTTGTTAACACGACACACAATTATTTTACTAATGATTTAATTACTCCCTCCGTCCCAAAATGAGTGTCTTGTTTCTTTTTCTAGTAAGTTAGTTATGCATGAATTGTCAATAATACCCTTATAACAAAATTAATTATGATCTCTCAACACATTATCATGAGGATACAATAGTAAACATGTCACACTAACTAACTTATTCTTAATGTTTCTCAAAATAGAAAGGATAACACTCATTTTGGGACGGTGGGAGTATATCATAGTACATAAAAGTGTTTAAAACATAGAATAGAACGTACGTTATACACTTAAATTTTGTGATTATATACAAACGTTACATTATTATCTTATAAATTTAATTAACATGTATGTGATTAAATTGTCATGATATTTTATAATATAATTATTTGGGACAAATAGAATTTTTTTTTGCCATCCAAATCCATATATAAAAATTGACATTTTTTGTTAATAATATAAATTGCAAATATTCCATATTTATCATCATTGGAGCATCTATCAAATAGCAACATCCATATTTAATGGTTGAAGATTCTTAAACAAATATATTTATAATATAATAAGAGGAAACCAACGAAACTTACTAGAACGATTTCCATGTTTTTCCCTTTTTGTCCTTTTGTGCATTTGAATGTGTGCCCCACCGAATCAAACGTATGATTGCCACGTAAACCGAATCGTACGGTCGATATATACTCACCGCCACGTACGAATCATCTTGCGGACATAGCTTGCTCATCACCGCTGTGGGGCCCACCAAACAGATCTTACGGTCACAAGCGCGTATTTAACGGGGGAGATACCATTGTCTGTATGTGGAGGATAAAGCTGGCAAATTGGGAGTCGGGTCGGGTTGTTGAGTTATAGCTCGACTCTATACACGGGTTTTGAAATTTAGGCATAAGTTACACTAAATTTCATGGGTTTATTTGAATCGATCCAACACTTCGTAGGGTCAAGTAAAAGTAGTGTTAGGTACTTTGTGAACTTGAGTCTAAATTTTTAATTCTAGTGCATGGTCGAGTATTGAATCATTTGAGCGAATGTCAACACTGGCTAACGCTCGACGTTCGCAAATGCGTCATACAAACACTTTTTTTTTGTATTTATTTTAATTTGGCCTGATAATTTTGTATTAAAGAAAAACAAATGAATAGATAGAAAGAAAAAAAAACAGGGGTAGCAACTTAACCATCTTCTTTGCAAAAAGATAGTTTGTTGAAGTGGTTCAGTGATATAAGTATATGAATTCAAGTTAACTGAGTTCGAACTCACGATCAATAAAGATCAAGATGTTGTTCTACAAAATTTCTATGAAATGAAAATAAACGAATGTAGCTCAACATAAGGGATTAAAAATTACACTATCTACTTTCAATATCACATATGTGATTTGACTCTCACAAACACATGTACAGTATACTCATCGGCCATGGCATCTCTTACCACCTGTCACCATATAACTTAACATAAGAACAAACTTCTAGCGTTATCAAATAATATTATGCGCACACTGACAAAACATTAGTGCTTGCATTCGCATTTCACTTTTTAAAATGACATCATCTACTTTCATCATTACATATTTGATTTTGACTTTTTATAACTCACGTGTGAAAGATACTCCGCATCCATGGCATCTCTTACCATCAATTATCATATAATTTGGTACAATATAAAAACAAACTTATAATGTTACAGTATAATAATGTCACTAACTATTAAACCGATAATAATTACGTCAACAATAGTATTTGAAATTTATATTTACTCAATCCTCTAATCAACTATTTATTTACCTAATAAGCTTAGAAAAGTGATTCTTATTCAATTTGATGATGGCATCACTAGGAAAAAGGTTGTATAGTGTGAAAATGTGAATATTTGGGTAAAAAGAAGTTGGGATTTGCCTTTTAACTCCATTAAAAATTAAGTATTTCTTTATTTTTCTTTATTCCATCTAATATATAGTGACAGTTCCACTCGCACACAAGGGAATGTATCCCAATTGCAGGACATGATACGAAAAAATATATGCGAAAGTGACGCACGCGCCTTTCTAGGGGCGTGATGGTGAATCTAATTTTCTTGCTTTTTGATTTACTTGATAAAATATTACTCCATCCAATAGAATCTCGAGTACAGAGGAAGAGTGACGCGACTGTACTCGCTTTTTTGCTCTTGCCAAACTGCACAGACATAGGTCCCACCTTTGACATTTGGACAAAGTCAATCTAAAAGGAAAGCATGTGCTTTGTTTTTTGTTTTTGTTTTTTTAATTTTACATTTTGTCTTTTTTGTCATAGAAAAAAAAAAAAAAAACATGATTTTTTTTATACAATTCTTTTGCATTTATATTAGTTCGGGCTTGCAAACAATGATCTGTGAAATTGTATACATTTGTCAAAATAAAAATGATTGATATCACCGATGCAGATAATAACGATAATGTACTAATTGTAAATAAAATACTTATTGATATAATTTCAAACAAATATCGATATTTTAGTAAAAAATTTAGTTCATATTTGTCACATGTTCTGAATGAAACATAAAAACAACATTTCATTAAAAGTAACACTTTGGGCTTTTGGATATGTGAGAACCAAATACAAAAACTAGGAGAAAAGTTGTATGCATCTTATTTAATCTCACCGATTTAACAGAAGATCTACATTCATGAACTCTTCTAAATAATTAGGAAAGTGTTGTGTTTTTAATTTTTTCTACACATTATGAATTCATAATAACTCATTTATTTACTTTCACAAATTAAAAAGTGGATTATTTGATAATTAAAATTAAAATTAAACTCGATATTAGGGGGAGTGAATACAATTATTATTTTGCATTATTTTATCTTCTAGATGTAAAGTGGCTTCCGCCATTGGCTTTTGTGAGAATAGAATTCAAAAACTAAGAAAGATACCATCCGTCTTGTTTAATCTTGCCAATTTCATAGAAATACTACATTCATGAATTCTCCGAACATAATTAGCAAATTGTCGTATAGTAATTGATTTTACTAATTATAAATTCATAATTCCCCATTTAAAACTATTTTAACTCATTAAAAACTATTTAATAAATATAATTAAGATCAATAGTAAATATTATGAACCATATGAATATAATAAAAAATATTTATCTTAAACTTAAATACCTTTTTAATAAATAAATTCATTCTTTCATGAAATTTGAATTATACAAAAGTCTTTGGCCATTGGGTTTTATTAGAATCAAATTAAAAAAAATTAAATGAAAAACATTAGTCATCTAATT
>JAYMTH010001219.1:0-15771 GCA_036897465.1 Pelargonium australe | reverse complement strand
TATAAAGAAAAAACAACAAAAAAAAAAAAAAAAAAAAAAAAAAAAACAAGTAATTGGGGATACTAATTGCAATTTATTAACGACCGGTCGGTTTGGTATATATTGGCGGCGCTATTTTAACGGTCTGTCGTTAGGAATCATACTTGTCTCCTTCTATATAAATCTATGTAACACGAAACGACGCCGTTCTCTTTCCGGTGCAAGTCTCTTTCTCATTTCTCCTAGTCCTAGAGACCACCAAGCCCTCGTTTTTTCTCTCAATCAGAATCGCTAGGGTTTGTTGTTGTTGTTCACAGGTGAGCCGTGAAATTTAACATTTTCCCCTCTATTTTTCTCTGTAAATTTTCATCGAAATTGAATGTTCTCATGACCAGTTTTTGATCTGATTTTGATTCACAGATCGCGACTTGTTTACGCTAATTTTCGTCGTATCCTTGATCTCGGTAAGCTTTTTTGTTCTTGAGATTTGTTTCATTAGCGTTTTTGTTTGTTTGATTGTTTGTTTGGCTCCCGAGAAAATTACAGTGAAATTTTGGGTTTCTTTGTATATTTATTTTTTTTCTTCTTCTTCTCCAATTGGTTGGTAAAGCAAATTTTCTTAAAATTTCAGTTAAAGTTGTCATAGGAGAATATTGCAGGAGCTTATTTCCTGTCTTAAAGAGACTCCCGGGGAAAGTTGGTTTGTTAGTGTTTGTTTTTGTTTGGCTCCCGAGAAAATTGCAGTGAAATTTTGGGTTTCTTTGTATGTTTAGTTGTTGTTTTTACAAATAAAGTTGTTTTCAATTTGTTTTGTGAAACATAAAAATTTGAAAGCTTCAGTTAAACTTGGGATTTGGGTTTAGGTGTGTTTTGATGAATTTTCCTATTGTTCTTCTTCAGTTTCTGGGAAGAAGCTACTGAAGATTATATATATATATATGGTATAAGTTAACATGTTATTGGAGAATATTGTAGGAGAAAATTTCATTTTACTCTGCTGTCTCTGCTTAACAGAGTCTGTTTGGATCCTGGGAAAATAAAATATGTTTTATAGATTTGTGGTATAGGAAATCTATAGATAGAGTTTGTTTTCAGTTTTCGCCATTTACTTTTCTGAGTACTTAGAATATACGGGTGAAAGAAACAGTTATTTAGTTTGATTTGTTTTTATATATCGTGCTATTTTGTTGAAATTGCTGATCTTTTGGAGCCATTTCTACAAGGTGGAGATAGGAGTTTGTGAAATTAGATTGTAACATAATTATATTCAAATTTGAAGTTTATCGAATAGGAAAAATGACACTATTGTAGCCTATATATACTTTCTAAAGCTCAATTGATGAGTTTCAAGGGAAATATCTAAGAATCACAAAGTCACAAGTTCAACAGAATTTGATATCATATTTTGGATTCTATGCCAATCGAAAATCGATTGAATGATTTTTGTTAGTTTGGGTAGCTTTTGAAGTTAATTTGTGTTCGTGTTTTCAGAGTCGTGAGCTATGGGGAAGAGGAAGTCAAGGGCAAAGCCGCCTCCTAAGAAGCGGATGGACAGGCTTGATACGGTCTTTAGTTGCCCCTTTTGCAACCACGGCACAAGCGTTGAATGCCGCATGTAAGATATTTACGGGGTTTTATTTTGCGTATCTTATATAGAATATAGTCACATCTTTTGTTTGGGATGAATGTATAGAATTCTTGTATTCACTAATGGTTCGTTTGGATTCCCTTATTTGATTTGAAACATTGGATTTGGATTTTGGCTCAAATCCAACAGGATTCAATATATGGCTACAACACGAGATTTCAAATGATTAACTCTTACATTGTCATTTGTAATGAGTTTTGCCTCTTGATTCTTGAATGTCGGAACATTTGGTGAAAAAGAGCACCGTTTAGTCTAGGGAAAAGAAAGTGCAAAACCGTAGGAAAACTTAAATCTATGGTTTTGTAAATCAGAAAGGTTGAAGATGCAAGTCTTGATCCGTCCCATTTGTTAACTTCATTATTCATTGACTCTCATTCATCCTTGGTGTTTTCTCGGTTTCAGCGACATGAAGAACTTGATTGGAGAAGCCATATGCGGGATATGCCAAGAAAGTTTCAGCACTACCATCACAGGTTTGCTGCGCAGTCCTTTTGCTTTTGATTGGTGCATCATGACACATACATGAGATGCTATTTTACCATGAACTTCTCGTGTTCAAATTGTTGGTTGTGATTGTAAACTTAGATGGCGTTTGGTTTAATTTTTTGTTTAGAACTGGGAATCAAGAATATGAATGAATGAGATTCTTGTTGGTTTATGACTTTGGAACGGAAATCATATTCCCATTCTTGTTCCAATTTTTTTTAATCCAAACGCTTCCATAAAGATTTTTAGTATAATTTTAGCATGGATAATGTTGTGGATGAATTTGAGAGTTCTTTTCTTAAACTGACTCGTCCTTCATGTTGTTTTTGCAGCTTTGTCCGAGCCAATCGACGTGTATGTACAAACAATCTCTCTCTTTCTCTGTAGGCTTTTTTTATAATGCATATATTTTGAATGGATTCAAGAATCTATGTATTATGTCTTGCAGATATAGCGAATGGATTGATGAATGTGAACGGGTGAACAACCCTGAAGACGACGGTTAGGAGGAAGTCCGAAGACAAGAAGGTGACTTTTTAACTAAAGTTCTATGAAGCCTGGATTAAGTAGCTCTGGTGTGAGCAATAGGTGTACATAATATATTTACAGGCTGTTCTAATTTGTAGGTACTGTACTGTTTTTCCGAGACTATGAACTCTTAAGAAAGTATTAATCGGGTTGTGGAAATGGTTTTGGGTTTAGGTTCTGAATCATTTTGCTATGTCCACTTCTGTATTTGGTCACTAAAAGTGGTTGGGTTTAACCAGTTGGGTTTTATGCTCAAGGCCAGCCCGGGTTGGCCGATTCCGGGCTGGCCTTGAGCATAAATGAATTTGAATCTATTTGAAAGGGATCTGATTCCGTCCGATTTGAAATTTAACCTTTGGATTTGGTTCAGACTAAATAAAATTCATATTTTTAGCTCAAAGTGAGCAGTTTTGTGCGATTTGATCTCAAATGAATTGAATTGGATCGGTTTCAATTCGATTCTGGATTAGCTTTAAGTTGGATTAGATGTGGATGCCCGTAGGTACAGATTCAAACTCCAAGCTCTACCTATAAACAAGTTGAATAAGTGTTAACTTTAGGGGTAAATCATTCGGTTTAATATTTAAGTCTTAACTTTAGGGGTAAACCGTTCCGTTTAATCCATATCGAGTAGTAAAGAATCACACTGAGTAGCAAAACTCTTCCTACAAGATTTAACGCAGTTGCGCTCTTTGGGTCTCGTACTAGAGACCCAAGGTTAACATAGAACTCGTTGTCAGTGTAAATATGGATTACTAGATCTAATTAACGAAATGAAAGGTAATTTATATACACAACTGTATCTAACGTGTTGTGCTCGTTTCGATTCATAAAGTTTACTCAAAACTCATGATTAAGCTAGATATGAAATTAAGTAAAGCAAATTTACATACCTCCAATGTGCTGCTATTTTCTTCTTCTAAGAGCCTTTTTCACCTTCTTTGTGCACACAACACTTCCTCTCAAACTCAGCAATGAAATCCTCCATGCAAGCCCTATAAGTCTCCATTCCCGAAACCTTCCGGGCAAGTTCCAACCCTACATTCATCCATTTCATTGCCACATCGATCTGCCCTAGCCGGACTGGTAGGGCTGCTCGGTTCCAAGCCGTCATTGCAAGCCACTTGCCCTCTTCAATGGGGTACTCGCCATCCTTCAACCCGACCATTATTCTGTATGCTTGTTTGTACATTCCAAGCACTGCATCGTCATCTGTATTGCCCTTGTGGATGCTGGTCACTGAGATCAGTGTCCGGACAATGAGAGCCACTGTTTTGTAGTCCGGCGAAGGGGAGGAGAGGAGGGACGAGAGGGACTCGTTTAGGGCAAAGGCGGCTACTTCAGGGTTGGGATTCGGACCATGGGAGGCACAGAGGCCAATGTGGAGAAGATAGTTTGGATTGCAAGCTTTTGAGTTGGCGAAACTCTTTACGAGAAGGTTTTGGGACGGTACGTTGTTGAGTCTTCCGTGGATGTTATAGGCGTTGAAAGTGTATATGAAGAAGATGTTTGGATCAGTTGTGGAAATGTGGTCTTCAATGAGGAGAGTCCCAGGTGAGAGTGAAGGCAGTATCTGCATAAATCCATAAATCTGAGTAAGTTTCAATGGAAAAAATACGGGATTAAGGTAACGTTTGGATTAACAATCTTGAAATGAGAATGGGAATAGAGATTCCCATTGCAGAGCCAACAATGAGAATCTCATTTTCATTCCCGTTCCGATCATAATCCAAAGGCTACAAAACATCATTATGATAGTACGATAACAACCAACAAATCATTTCTCCAACATTGTTGGGATCAACTAATCCAAGCTCTTCGGGCTACTCCATCCAATCTAACGTTATCTCTTCGCATCTTTCCTCACTATTCCCTTTATATTAACTTCAACCGACGCTATCCCATCTCTTCCCGAACAATCTCATTTTTAGTTTTATTCTTCCTAGAGTTACCGAATCTACTTGAGCATTCTCATTTTACGGGTTTGTTACCTTTATGATGGAAATGCGAAAATTTGAGATACTAAAATGTGCTAATTTAAGTGAACTGATATAATACAGGTATCATACCTTCCCTGCTTTGTCTAGCAGTTCAACAGCTTGTTTCACTTCAGTGTCTGACAAAGCAACCTTCTTTTGATCCTCTGAAGCTATCATGGCAGACACAGTCAGGATTAGTGATTTGCAGACCATGACATTGTCTTCTTCTGATTGCCCATCAACCAGAATGCCATAAAATTCCGATGCCAACCTAAAAAATTCACTGCATACTTCGTAGTTCTTTGCCTTTCCTGATGTTGTCCCGATATTCCATGAAGTCACTGCAAACCAATTTCTTTCCCGTCTCCCTACCTCCCCTTTTCCAAAGAAGTTATCGGGTCCAAGTTCAGACGCCCTGGTGAGAGCTCGTTTCATGAATTTAAGGACTTCCAGCTCATTGGCGGGTGCTTCAGTAAGGATTGTGACCAACGTGCGCAGCACTATGACTTCTGTTACTGGCATGGGCTTTCCCGAGGAATAGAAGTTTAAGAGATTGGAGAGAGAAGCAACAGCAACGGGAAGAGTGTGACAAGCAACAGCTTCATGGGCTGAGAGGAGAAGGAAGTCTGGAGTGAAGTCAAGGTAGGATGGCATAGATTGGATCTGAGTAATGGCACCATTGTGGTCATTTTTCTGCAAATAGATCTTGAACTGCATGAACCAGAAGAAATGTCAAGAGCCATGAAAGAATTATTCAAGTATGTATGCTTACATATATATGAGCTGTGAAAGCAAGAGTACCTTAAGGAAAGCACAGGCTATGTTGGGTTCGAGCTGCAGAATTCAAAAAGCATTAGAAAGTTCAGTAACTGCATAACTGGCAGGGATTAGAAGAGAATGAACATATTAAGTACAAAAGATCTGAAGTCCAACAAACTAAATCATTATCTAGGTTACCTTTTCAGCTTCATTAATATATTCTTGAGCTCTATCTAGCTGTGACCGACCAAGATGGCATAGACATAATACTCTAAAACCCTTTGCTCGAATAACTCTGTTCTCTACGTCATATGGAACATATAGCATTGATTTTTCAAACATCTCAGCAGCTGTCTCATAATCCTTTAACCGAAAATGATCTGCAGCACTGCGAAAACAAAGGAAATAGAGTGAGATCTGATTTACAGAGGATACTTCTAACAAAAATTATGAAATCACCATAAGTTAATAGATTGTTGAGAAACAAGAATGCTCTTTTGCTTAGTCAAAGGGAAAAAATTATAAAATCATAGAACAAGTCCTTTAGTTCCCTAAATCCATTTCATGCATGATATTCAAGGATTATGCATGTAAAGAGTCAAATTGGTATTTTCTTCTTCCACAGGGGAGCACTTCAAATGACACTTTGAAAGAGTTCTAAGCCAAGCTCTTTTGTCCAGCTTATTACAGGACACAAACACACACACACAAATCGTTTCTTTTTCCTTTAGGATCAAAACTTGTCTTATCAGAAACAATTTTATCTCCCTTTTGAAAAATTTGTCATCCAGCATAAGAAAGTGAAACTAGATTCATTGAAAATGGGTGGAAATTCAAGTATGGTGCTGGCACATCTTCACTAAGAATACTAAGAGTAAGAGCTACCAAGAAAGCCAAGTAGCAGCACAGCACCAGAACAAAATGATATATGTTAAGACCCCATGGGCTGTAAAGCCTTCAGAGACAAATCCCACTTGTGTAGATTAGATATCTCTTACTGTTGAAAACATAATTCATTAGAAGTTTAACTACTCCAAACTCCAAAGAAAAAGAGAAAATGGGAGAGAAATAGGCAGTACAACAGGTGAAAACACCTCTTGCTTAGAGTCAAATGTTCTAGATTCCCTCCATCCAATTTTCAAATGAAAGACACATAGAGCATAAACTCAGAGACCTCAATTTCAGATCAAAACCAGACAAGAATAAGAGAAACCAAAAATGCAATCCCATATCTTTTTATATGCAAATATTATGTGCCTAAACCAGAATTGTTTAACTTTCCATAAACCAAAAGCCTCAAACCTAAAAAGGCAATCATGCAAGAAAGCATTTATAACCCAAATGCAACCATTTGCCTCTTGGATCATGCCATTCAGCCATTGCATTTGCATGACATAATTCAGCTACTAAAAAAACATAAACAACTTAATATAGCATATGACATGTGAAATTACCAGTTCCACAGAACAGCATGCATAGCACTTCTGTCCTTAGCAGCAGCTTCACCGGAAAAGAGAGCCACAACTCGCTCGTCTGAGACCAGCTCGGCCACCACCTTGGCCCTCACTCTAGACCCCTCTCCACTGCCCCCAATCACCCTGTGAGCCACCCTGATAGCTGAGCTAGCACTAACGTGGCACCGTCCCAATAGCCCCAAAAATACCCCTTTTGCCGTCTCCGCCCCGGCCGTCCCAGCCGCCTGAAAATAAGCCTCCACCGCGGACACCCAAACTCCCTCAGGAATTCCCTTATTTACCACCATGCCCCTCAGTTCCTTCTCTGCCTCTGCGTATCTTCCCAGCCCCAACCACGCTTTCATGGCCAGCACCGGCAAGCTAGGATGGCTGTCCCCACCATCATCGCCGTCTCTTAAAACCCTAACGCACTTGATCACACTCTCGTACTCTTCATTCTGCAAATGTACGGCCGCGATGAACCGGAGCGTCTTTGACCTCAGCCCCTTCAATTCCATTTTCCCTTCCCGTGTCCTCGTCATAGCCAATCCTTTCTCGCACAGATCCAATGCTTCGTTCATGAGCTTCAGAGCCCCCTTGGAACCATGAGTCTCGTTCTTCGACAACAGAACACTGTTTCCAAGCATCAAATACTGAGTCGCCAGAGCTTTGCAGTGCTCCGACGATCCATAAATCAAATTCTTCGCTCGATTCAACAGAGTGACCGCGAGATTCTTGTCCGAAACCTCCCACGCAGTCTTAGATCTCGCGATATGCAAATCTAACAACAATTTCCTCTCTCCCGCATCGGAAATCTTCTCAGCCTCGATCTTCGACACCAGTTCCGTCGCCTTCTCAAAGCAACTCGAAGCCACATCAAATTTACGAAGATCGTGCCAGGCCAAGCCAGTCTTATAGTAGAACGAAGCAGCCTTGATCGCCGGAGAGGGAACTCCGGATACATCACCGGCGAGAGACAGCATGTCGGCGGCCACATGACGGAGCCTAGCGCGATCTTCGGCTGCGGAGGAAGAAGATGCTGATTTGGCTGCCGCGGCTGCATTGCAGAGGTCGACACAGGCGTTCCAGAGCCGGTAGCTGAGCTTCCAGACGTAGAGCTTGAACGAGTTGTCGGGGAAGGGCGCGAGTTGACTCAGCCGAGTCAGGCTCTTCCGGAGATCGGAGGCGATTTGGCCGAGTTTGGAATCGGGAGTGACGTTTTCGCAGAGCTTGATCGAGGAATCAACTTGAGAGAGGAGGTGGCTGTGGAGCGACTGAGACTCTGTAATCGGCTCCGGTCCCGATCGCCGGTGATCGGGAATCGGATGTGAGATCTCGGCGATTCTCATTTTTTGGCGGGAAAATGAAAGAGACGATCAGCGAGATCTGAAAATTTTGAATTGGAGACATATTTATCTGGAAGTTTCTGGAGGGAACGTAACGTCTACAGTTCCGTCCCGTTCCACCCCGTTCCGTTCCGTTTGTGAGACTGTTTTTTGCAATATGGGCCAGTGTTCAGGCCCATTCAGAAATATAAATTATTGTGCGAATTCACCCGCGCTTTTACTGGTTTAAATTATATAAAGTAGACGCTATACATTTTTGAAACGGGACAAGATACGCAAAACTCGAATCTCATTGAATCGGGTGAGAAAACTCTCTACTGTATAGCTCAACCCCTTGATTTTGCGCTATAAATTAGAGCTGACAATTTGAGTTTCAGATCAAGATTAAGATTCAAATTCAAAAAAAATCGATTTCAAGTTTGAAAGATCTAATCTAAAGTTGACTCGAAAGGAGTGTGGGCTGCGGATTTCCGATGTTACTTGTAAAACAATCCAAAATTTGATAAGAGTATTTTTTGTAACCCGAAATCGCAAAAATAAAGAGCAACTGTGAAAGATTACTATTATGAAGTCATATACTTGAAATAGGGGGTTATACAGCATAAAATGTGATAAACTGTCCAACCCGGCTCAAATTATTCTCACAGTAATAATCCCAAACACGAACCAAATTCATTTTATACGATCCATTCGTGCAAAAGAACAGATCAGCTTTCGGGTATCCACGGGTTTAGATCCAAATTGACTCATTTTGTTTCACTGAAAAACATGTATAAATTGCAAGAACCAAATGAGGAAAAGAAGAGACTAATAATACACACAAAAAAGCATGAACAAGATTCTAACTTAAAAACACTGCATATTAGAAGATCAAAGTATCAGTTTGTACAACAACTTAGAAATTAACAAGGCATTAAAAACATAGTGCATATTAGAAGATCACAGTATCAGTTTGTACACCAGCTTAGAGATTAAAAAGGCATTTTTTTTTTCTTCTTTTTTCTGCATAACTTTCATCGATCGAGGGTTAAAACTAGCAGTCAAAGGAAAGGATCAGAGTCACCTTTTCACCGTCTTTAGTCTTTACTACCTAGCGAAGATACGGGGCGGGCTGGTATTGGTAGCCATTTCCAAAGCCATTCCCAAAGTAATTGCCGTGAGGAGGAAGGTTGTAAGTAGCAGCACCGTAAAGAGCAGGGACATGGTTGTCACTCGGTACAGGATAAACGTATGATCTTTCGTACATGTACTGTGGATACCTATCGGGGACTCGGGGATGGACTGTTTTGTCAGGAATGTTAGTAACACGGGGTCCATATCCTACACCATTAGCTCGGGGTCTCTTGGTTTGGGGCTTTGTGGTTTCAGTCTCTCGTTTCTTCTCCGCCTTGGCCTTCTCTAGCTGGAGAACCCGTTTTTGGAGTTGGTCCAAGGAATATTGCTCCTCAAGCTTATGCTCTTCGATGCACTTGATCACAGCCTTGAGTGCAGTCAGCTCTCGTTCATTAACCTCATTCTGAAGACAATATAATTTGTTAGAAAAAACCCAAAAAAACAACTATATTCTAATTAGAGGTGGCAATTCAGGACATGATACATGACACCACATAAACACTGTACAATTTAAGCGTGTTGACCGCAACAAGTTTAATAATCGCGTATGTGCGTTGTGTTCGTATTTTACTTGAGAAACATGCACAGCGCGTCAACATGAATTGACAGCTCCAATTCTGGTTGCCAAACCCTACTAGATATGGGCATCCACTGAAATTTCTTCCCTGTTATTTTGGATGGCATCACTGTTCCTAAGTAGTTTTCAGTTTTCACCTCTTACTCGAGATCGTGTCATGCATATGATGCAGAAGTATTCAACTTGCTTACTACGAAAAACAAAAGTCAACGTACGTGTGCTGTGGGAGACGTGCTTCCAGATCTTGCTGGTGAAGAAACCTTCCTTGCATCTTTCAAGTAAGACTTCAATAAAGGCACGGGAGAAAATTGCTCGGTAAGCTCAAAGGCAAAAGCCAAGTTAACCGCATCAATTTGCCTTCCACTATTAATCAGCACTTCGATTACACCTGAAAACACAAGGAACTTTGAACAACTGACAATATAAGCAAACAGTTGTTTCATCAATCCTATAATTTCTCCATATTGGATGCATACTTTCATATGAAATCGCGAATTGCCAATGAAACAGACACAATCAACAGAAAAACAAAAGCGCCCAATAACCTCTCTAAAGCATTTTCATAGCTAGAATAGTAAACCTTCCCTAGCGATGTAAATTCATTTTGTACACTCAACATTCTCTTAATAGTATAGACAACATGAGTTCAAGGTTAGGATGGTATATTTGTGATCATCATGTTCTCCCATTTTTTTTTTCTATGAACTGCAGACTATTGTTCAAATTGCATAGAGCCCACACAGATGGAAGACAAACCTGGCATTTTATCTGACAATCCAAGGGAACGACACAGGTCAGCAGTTTGGCGACGACGAGAAACCATGGGTATAAGCCTAGACATTTCTTCCTCATCAAAATCAGAAGCAACACCAAAAGTGGCCACAAGTTGCAAAAATCCATGCGCCTCCAAGGAGTTCCCGTTGCTAGCGTCTATGTCCAGAGCATCCAACTTTGGTCTCCATTCTTCAGCAATGACTTTGGCCTGCTCCTTGACATCTTCTGAAATCAAATCAGAAACAGTCACATCCAGATTTGCAAGCAAAATGCTAAGGCATTCCATCAACATGATACAAGTCCGACGGAGACCCAACAGGTATGAATCCTTCTTCCCATCCATGGGTGACACTTCGGTGCGGTAAAAGTTTTCCAAGGAGTCCAACACAAGCTGGGCTGGGTTAGCTGCAGCTTTAAGTGCACATGGAATTTCATCCCTAATGACAGCAAGGTTCTTACGGTTGTCTGATATAAACTTGTGAAGCCCCTCCGAGTCCATCTCTTCACATAGTTTAACTAACTGAGGATAAGACACATCCAAAACTACATCTTCAGAAGGACTTCTCGCGGTTTCTAAGTTACTTTCAGCAGCCATGGCATCAGGTGGCTTCTCCTCAACTATTGAGGCCCCACCTTGGCCATCTGTGGAAGCAATAGCAGGCTCAACAGGTGAAACCTCCTCAGGCATTTCCAGAGCATTAGTTATAGCAAAAACAGCAGCGTCCCTTTTCTCCTGGAGTTTCTCCAATGAAGCTTGTTCCTTGGCCACAACAGCAGCTTCCCGTTTCACTAACAATTCTTGGGCTTTCATGGTTTTAGATTCATACTCCTTTTCTTGGTCCTCCAACTCGTGAAAACGCCTCTTCAAGGACTTCTCGAGCCCATGAAAATGTGCTTCAAGTTCTTTCCATTTTAGGTTCAGGCTCACGGCTCGGGCACTTTCAAGTTCAGCAAATGCTTTCTGAAGTTGTTGTATCTTAGAGGTTGTAGAGTCTATGAGCGTAGCAACTGAGTATGTATCCTCCATTGCACAAAAACTGGAAAGAAAAAAAGGTGGCGTGTAAAGAAAAGAAACAAGGACAAACTAGCAGGTTAAACGGAAAACATTAAAGACAAAAAAAAACTGAATAAAGTCCTGATACAATAATTTTTATATATGGTCCATATTCAGTCTAATCATGTACATTTATAGCAAGTAACAACAAACTCAAAATTTGTCTATATTATACCTAAGCTACAAGTCGACACAATATTAGTATGGGCCATACTGAACCTTGGCATTATCTGTACCCATGTACTAGGAATTGTAGTAAAAGGATGAAGAAAATTGAAAACTTTAGTAGGCGACAACATTTTGTTAAATAATGACAATCACCGAAAATTCTCACCAATGATATAACAAATCAGAATGATTTACATTCAACATCGCTATTATCACATATCCCAATCAACCTAACCCAAATCCAATAACAGATCATTCAAATTTTTAATTACATTAAAGTTGCATTTCTATCAAATCATAGAGCTTCAACACTAATCCTCTAAGCCTTTGCTAATCATGCCATTGCACATGCTTAAAACCAACCCATAAACTTTTTAGCGTTCCGTTACTTTCATGTTCCATGTTATTTCCATAAAAATTATTAATAGACAAAAATTACAAAATTACACATTTGAAACATAGTTTCACACTTGTACCAAGAAATTACATTGAAATAACCCAAAATATAGTAAAATGGCGCAATTGATACTTACAAGAGCAACAAATAGGTAAAAATTAAAAAATAATGCCATTGCATATCCTTAAAAACCAACCAAGAAATTTTGAAGCTCAGTTACTTTCAAGCTCCTTCATTGATTTATTCTCATACAATTTAGCAATAGACAATTTATTTTATTTTTTTTTACAAAATTACACACCAAAAATGCAGTGTCACACTTAAATCAAGAAGTAAAATTAAATTAATTAAAAAATAAGTAAAATAGAGCAACAAATAAGTAATAAAAAAAACAATTAGCTCTTGAAAAAAAAAATTATAGTGAAGAACTTACAAGTTTCTAGCAAGCTCAATTTAAGAGATCTCGGAAACTAGAGAAACTGAAACAGCAAAAAAAAAACTAAAAAAAAAATTAATAAAATTTACCAAACTAAGCATTTCCCATAATTAGCTCAAGTCTCTGGAAGTTTCCAGTGAGAAATCGACTTCCTCCATAAATGGGGATTTTCGGAGGAAACAAACAAGGCCGATCTGGGAAACTGCAAGAAACATAAACAAATATACTGAATTGGACCAGTTTGGTATCGTTGTGAAGAGAAATTTACCCGATTGGCGCGACGGAAAATAGTCGACGAAGCTGCGAGAAAATTTGGGGACGAAGATCAATCCATCTGCTTCGAATTGGGTTGCATGAAAGCCCTAGAATTGAGAGAGAGAGAGAGAGAGAGGAAAGTGAAGAACAAAAGTGTTTTATAGCAGCACTGTCTCGTTCTTTTGCTTTTGTTTATGTTTTGTTGGGCACTCTCTGTTCGAATTTGCTATTTCGCTGCTAAGGAATAAAACGACGTAGTATGGTGCTGGTCTTCGGTAGAGCTGACAACTCGAGTTCTAGTTTTTGGTTGGAAATGTCTAATCCTGACCCGATCCGGAGGTGTTGCGGGTTTGGATCGAGTTTCTTTTTCCACGGGAAATATGTGGTTGTATAACCTGATCCGGCTAAAAAATTGATAGGTCTGACTTCAGGTGTCCGCGAATTTAGGTTCACATTGCCAACATTGGTATTTTTGTCTCCGAACAAAATTAGCTACAACTTGAGTGGACAATCCATATATTTGTGTCGGGTTGAAGATTAGTCGTGTCCTATACGTATCAATACAAACACTTTCACCAATTAGGTGGATTTGACACAACATTTATCTAACACTTTTTGTATGATAACGTTAACATATTCGGTGCGATCAATAGAGCCCAAAGCTAAAAGAATTAAAGTTTCTCTTATTATAACTCTCTCTTGTAACTATTTTACTCGTTCGAGTTTATCTAGTGCGATTCGTATTTTAAGTGATACATTTCGTCGGATCATATCGATTTTAAGTCGGTTTCATCCTGCAGGTCAAAATTCAAATTGGCAGCAATCATGTGACTTGCTATATTAGTATAATTCCTAAATTACCCTTTTTAACTAAAAAATCCATTTTCTTTGAAGTTTTCGTCAAAGGTTCTGCAAGAAACACTGAGGCTGTTTTGGTCTTTTTGCTTTCGAAGTCAACAATAATACAAGAGAATGATCCTTAAAATGTTTTTGCTGCTGAAAAATATACAAAGTTTAAACAAGTATCTGCAATTTCACATTAATGTTTCAACAAGTGCACATTCAATTCTCACAACAACAGAGCCGGTAATTTGAAATCGAACGCGCAGACAACCAAAATCCATTCCAGCTTTAATCCAACCCGACCAACTTTCAGGTCCGGTCAGATCCATCAAACCCACACAAATAACACAACCCAACCCGTGGTCCAAAACTCAAATGAACCCGAAACTCTTTCGAGTTGAATTCAAATTCAAATGTGTCAATCCGACCCAAACCCGAACTAGTTCCTTACACTAACTATAACATAACGTGATCATCGCTAGAAAGAAAGCTAAACATGACCATGTCCCTACTTCTCCCCTTTAGAAACACATACTTCCGGAGGACACCTTCCCTCCGGAATCCCGCCTTCTCCAGCACCCGCCCCGACCCCAAGTTTTCGACATCAACGAGCGCCTCGAGCCTCTCCAAGTGCGGCCAGTCCGCAAAAATGCTCGAAAGCACCATCTTCACGGCCTGCGTGGCGATCCCCTTCCCCCAATACCGAGACGCCAGGACATAACCGAGCTCTGCGGTCCTGTCCCGGTCTTTGGCCGGATTCGGAGCCACAGAGATGGCTCCGACCGGCCTGTTGTTGATGCAAATGGCCCGGAACCAAGGGTGGGGCACGACCGTGTCCTTGATGTATTTTATGCCATCTTCTTTGCTCGTGTAAGTGTCGAACGAGCAAAAGCGAGTCACTTTATCGTCACTGACCCATACCATGAAGTCGTCTACGTCGGAAACTTCCAGCGGCCGGAGAGTAATTTCCACCATGGCAATTGCTGAAACTAAAGATTGCTCAGTTACAAAATATATGTATGTATATATATATATATGTGTGTGTGTGTGTGTTAGAGAAAATTTCCAGGGAAATGTTCCGTTGATGCTTTTTTTTGTTTGTTTGTGATGGTCAATTATTATATGCTATGGGTTACTTGGAGTGGGGACTAAGAAATGAATTATTGTATTATTGGACGGCCGCAGCCTCAATTGATTGACTTGCTAGTGTGTGGGACCGACAATTTGGATGACGACTTATGACACGACACAAATTTAAGTAGATTTAGATTTTGAATAATCGGTTTTGTGTCAGATATTGGTTGAGTAACTAAACTTGTTTAGTAGTTGAGTTGTGCTCGTGTTGAATCTGTTTGATTAAAAGAGTAGTGTACTTCGTTTATTAATTCGCCTATTTAGATGTGAAACCGCAAGTTTTGGATTATGACACGTGACACGACACGACACGGGTTTGGGTCGGATAGGGGCCGAGTAGCTGTAGTTTGATTTAGTTCATGTACCTTTGGACTAATGCATATTCCACTCAAGCTAACATGAGCTATAGGCTATTCATAATATGAGCCCAATGGGCTTTTTGTGGATATAATTTGTGACCCATTAAACCCAATGGGCATCTATTTATATGTGTTTGAAAGATGGGCTATGTATGGGCTAATACTTGGGCTTTTACCAAGAAAAGTATATTCGCAATAAATTAATAAGGTCAACTGCTCCAAGTTGTGTAAATATCGAGTTCGAGTCCAGAGAAATACAGATGTATTAAAATTTGACTTATAGTGTTTTGCACCTGGTGATATTCCCGACTCGAATAAGAATTGAAATGATAAGAGTTAAAGTGTTAATCTCGTATCAATCACAAACCCACTCTATCCTTGATATCTCATGTGAAATTAGAAGTTTTTTGGAAAATAAAATATTAATTTGGGCAAAAAAAAAAAAAAAAAAAAAAAAAAAACTCCTATAAATTAATGAAAAG